>JASAND010026959.1:0-80579 GCA_030248195.1 Trissonchulus latispiculum
GAAATTGGGGGAGGGGGTAACCCCCAGGGGTGTATTTTTAGGGACTGTTTCCCGGGGGAGGGCTGCCCGGGGGAGCACCCCCGCCCCCCGGGCCCGGGTAGTGGGAGAAACTTTTCGGGGGGGGAGATTTCTTTGCAAAAATGAGCCAAAAAATGGTATGTTTTGGCGTATATATTTTGCATCGTGAAACATTCTAAAAATCTTAAAAATGCCTGGAATTAAGCTAAAAATAGCCATTTTTAACAAATCTTCTGATTACTAATTCTAACTAAATCCCCGAAAATTTGACAATTTCTGGAAAAAATGTAGACCTCATTGGGAAGTCAATCAGGAGGTGGCGATTTCGGGGGGGGAGGCATTTTCATAGGGGAGGTCAGTTTGAATTTTTTAAAAAATTTCGCCTGCACGCACTTAGATTTTATTTCAGTGTTGCTTTATTGCGAAGTAGTTCAGTGACAGAAGAACTTCTGTCACTTAAGGCATCTTATATTGTGTTTCCTTTCCTGTTTTGCAATGCAAGTATCGTACATAACGCGTTCAGTTTAGTTTTATGGCTACCGGTTTATACGGGCATTTACAAGTTTTATTTTGCTCTCATAATGTATCGATTATCCAGAAAGGACTGCAGCCATGATTATATTTTGAAATAGTATGGCAATAAGCTTTCATTCTTTTAAGACATAACTTTAATGCCTCACTAAAGTCTGACCAAAAAATGTAGTGAGCGAAATTGTTGTTTTGTTGTACTGAATTACCTGTACATTTTTGCTGCAGCAATGTATATATTTTCTGAACCGTCAGGGCATGAACTTTCTTTTGGTTGAAAAAATATTTTTTTAATTAAAATTCGTCAAAAGAAGCCGATTTTTTAAGTTTTGAAAGATCAGTAGAAGTCAGGAACTAGCCGTTCGGTGGACAATTAGCACATGTCCCAAACATTTTGAATTCCGAATATCAGCTCGTTTCCTCAAGAATTGCGATAGTTATTCAATTTTTTCGATTTTCAAAAACCTTTGATCTTTACCGCTTTTCCAACTTTGACTGACTATTACTCGACTCACTCAATGCAAAAATTTTTTAATTGGATTTTCAGGACCGCTTACGTGTTAGCTTTCATGTGATGTATGTGGTTTTTCCAAAATTTGAAAATCGATTTTTCGAAAACACTTTTTTGATCCAAAATTTCGACAATGCGAATCCAGCAAAAGTGGGTAAAGATAACATTATCATACAGTTTAATCTGAGCTGAACCCAACGATATAAAGTTTTCTTGGCTACGGCTTCGATTGCCCCAGCAAAATTTTTAAACAATTTCCTATTTCAGCTGATTTCTGACAAGTTGTGCTATATTGTGCATTGATTTGCCGCAAATAGAGTAAACTAGCCAAAAACCGGCTAAAAAGCGAAATTGTTTAAAAATTCGGTTGCTGGGGCAGTTTACGCCGTAGCCACGAAAACTTGATATCGTTGATTCAGCTCCGATTAAACTTTTATGATAATGTTATCTTTACCCACTTTTACTCGGATTCGCATTGTCAGAAATTTTGGGTCAAAAAGTGGTATTTTTTGAAAAAATCGATTTTCAAATTTGAAAAACCACATATATCGCATGAAAGCTTACACCTAAGCGGTTCTGGAAAATCCAATTAAAAAATTTTTGCATTCAGTGAGTCGAGTAATAGCCAGTCAAGTTGGAAAAAGCGGCAAAGATCAAAGAATTCGGAAAATCGAAAAAATTCGAATAACTATCGCAATTTTTGACGAAATGAGCTGATATTCGGGATTCAAATGTTTGGGACACTGGGCTAATTTTCCACCGAACTTTGCTAATTTCTGACTTCTGCTGATCTTTCAAAACTTAAAAAATCGGCTTCTTTGATGAATTTTGAATTTTTAAAAATTTTTCAACCAATGAAAGTTCATACCATGACGGTTCAGAAAATATATACATTGCTGCAGCAAAAAATGTACCGGTAATTCAGCATAAACAAAACAATTTCGCTCCCTACATTTTTTGGTCAGACTTAACACGTTCCCTCCACAACATTTTGCGCCTGGTTCCTAAGCATGGCAATTAGCTAATTTGACCTAATTACTGCCGCTGTGACTGTTTCAATTAAACAGATATCTTCAATTCTCTGAGATCTATCTGATAAGCAAACAACACCTTGGACGTAATTTTACGTCTTGCACATGTCTTAAATTTGACCCTTTTATTCAGAAGCAACTATAATTTCGGACGTAATTTTACGTCCGAGGTGTATTTTGATGAAATCCCTTAAGGGGGCGCTTCCATTATCGGGATTATTGATGTAAAATTTGGACCGATTGCTCAATTTTAAAGAAATCTTAACTGAAGTTACTTTTGCTGGCGGGGCATGTTTTGACAAAATTTCAGTAACTGAGACCATCTGCTTGGCTAGCTACCATTATAGCTTAGAAAATCAAAATTTTATTAAAGTCCCAAAAGATTAATTCGAGTGCACTATGTGAAAGAGCATAAAAAGAGCTTTACAACGATGTGCATATCACTTCTGCACGTGGTTTCTATCAAAAGTTACAGGCGGTTGAATAATTGGCAAATTTACGTTGACCATTCTCATTTCGTTTAGCAAAGTAAAAACTAACAGTTCGAAAATGAATTCTAAAGAATATTTCATGATGCTTTTGTGTTGGATTTGTTTATTATTTTATAAAATGCACTACGCAACTTATTAAAATCATAATATATGTGCAAACCAAAAGCAATTAGAGCGAAATTTTCCAATTTAACTTTCTCATAAATGCTTCGACCAAAGTTGCTCAAATTTTTCATGTACGTTTATTAAGGAGGTACGCAGGGGCACTTTTTTCATTTTTTGTTTAAACCTTAAATTCCGTGAGATATCGACTTCTAAAGTTTTTGAACATTTATAAAATACTCAAAATTGCACAAATCAAAAAAATGAAAAAAGTGCCCCTGCATTAGGTCCGTTTATAGATTTGTGCAAAATTTGAGCTACTTTTATTTAGCCGTTAATGAGTGACACCAGTTTGAAAATTTGAAATTATCCCTCTTGTGTAAGTTGCAAGCCAAGCAATAAATTTTTCAAACTCAGCAAATTACTAGTACTTAGCACCAACTATCGTTGCTGAAAATTTGAAAGAGATTGGTTGAGAATTGAATGCAGGAGAGCCGGTCCCGGTAATGGAAGCGCCCCCTTAAGTCGTAAAATTACGTCACTGGGAGGGAACGTGTTAATATCTTTAGACACATCATTAGTAATGGCATTACGACTAGAACTTATAGTTCGAAATTTTACTGGATTTTTGTGGAATTTTAGCAGAAGTTGTATAAAAGGTAAACTTTTATCGCAAGATTTTATTTTATACCCCAAAGTTTTATTTTCTAGAAATAAACGGTCTATTAAATGATCCTTATTTTCATGATGTATCATATAAGTCGGATTAGGACAATTAAGTTCTAATCCGAGCTCACGTCTATTTTTATACAGTACTTTATATATAAAAGCATAATTTTGAGAAGCTTTATCTACTCTGGTTATTACGTAATTACGTTTCAGGTGTACCAATTCTTTGTGAGAATAAGTACAATCTTCAATCTGAGTATAAGAAAATTTTACGGCAGTAATTTCTTTTTGCACTTCCATTATTACAGTTTTAATCCAATCATAATAACAGTCAATATCTTTTTTGTTAAATTTCTGAACATAATTACACAATCCAGTTTCAATACTTTGATAAAGCTTATCTAGTCTAATAGGTTTGGGTAAACGAAATTTACTACCTTTATCAAGTAACCACCTTGAATTATTATCCTTAACAATTTCTGCTGAACCTGTTAAAACGTGCCCGTAGTGAGAATTAACAAACTTTGAATTATTGCAATTGCAATAATTTTGTGCATTATTATCCAAATCAACCTTCAACGCAAATTCTTTATAATTGAATATTTTGCTAGAAAAAGGCTTATCATAAAGGAAAATAGTCTGAGGACAACTTTTCTGTATGTTACGTTCAAACGGCAATTTTTCTCTGACAACAGCAGAATTAAAAATTTTACTGAAATTGATTATGTTCACGCTTTTGTTACAAAATTGTAGAACATCAATGATCCTCTTCTGCAGCCCCCATTGTCCGCAGCCTTCCAAGCAGGCTTTAAGAGATTTCATCCATCCTAGGTACTATTGGCATGCGGGGGGCAAAACGTGCCAGCAATTGTATCTGAAATAACCGTACGCCAGCTTGGCTTGGGGGGCATGTTTTCTATCCTTGGCCTTCGTCTCTCCGTCTCTTGTCCGCTTGCGGGCTACGGAGAGGCAGCATGAGAGGGGCCTCCGACGAGTTCCTATTAATGCTAAGTCACAAGCAAAAAATGTAGAAATAATTTGGGTTTATTTTCTTTTACTTTGTCAATTTTATTACGGCTGTCAATTTTATATCTCAATAAATCCTTTATAATTTCATCAATTTAAAGAGTGTTTCTATGCAAAACATGTAACCAAAGTTTATTTGTTTTAGTCTTATTTAAACTTAATATTTTGCTGACAATTTGCTTCTTTAGGCCAATTGCATCTGATAAATACATAAGATGAATTTCCTTTATAAATTCACCTTCATTAAAACTATTATTTGTTTTTCGTTTAATGCAACGTTTTTACTTGTTTTATTACCATATTTTATTCGTTTGTTAAAATTACTGAAAATAAACTTTCCGTATATTTCACCTCTCATGGTTTCGTTTAAACCATATAGGTATTTAGTTTTAAATTCTTTCATCCAGAATGCTTCTCTTATTAGTCTATTTTTTTGTCAATTTTAAAGTCACCAGAACTTTGTAATTGTTCTAAAATTTGAACAGAAAGTTTTACATTTAGAACCTCTAACGTGTTGTAATATTGTCAGAACTATTGCATAAATTAACTAACGTTTATATTTTATATTGTCTCGTTTTGTGAGTACGGTCCCTGTATAAACTGTTGCTCAAGTCAAACCAGATATTACAATCCCAAACTCTAAAATTGAATGTCCAGATTGAAATTGCGCATAATTAATTTCACTTTGGGTTGCAACGCTGCTAATAGAGGTGATTATATCACCTAAGTTCACCATAACAGAACTGTCAGTGTAAACATTTAAATACGTTGCTGTTTTCGCTCAAAAAGATTCAGTCTCATTTTACTCTGCAGCCTGCGACCGCGCTCTGTTAGCCTTTGCTTTTCTGCCGCTAAAGCGCACAAAGTTATTACCGACCCCAGAAGAATCCACCGGAGGTCTGAAAGCAACAGTTTGTCGGATCGGACCTGCTCATTTTGTAAGTATTTCAGACATTGAGTTTACCGGATAAGGCTACCTGGCAACCAAATAAACGGTTGTTTACTACGATTTCATTGGTATAAGTTGAGTACTTAGGAGCTTTCAGAGCTCGGCCATTTTTCTCGCGACAATATGTATTTGCAACCAGAGTATTTAGAAGATTCAATAGATCTTCTGTGCTGGCCTATTCTGATGCGCAATTTCTGTGCTACGTAGGCCATATTACAAGAATCACATGTTAATAAATATATCAAATTCGAATTGCAAGAACAATTTTTAATGCTATATGTAAAACTATTATAAAAACTATTAACAGTGGAAGATTCTTTAAGTAACTTTCATAGTTTGCAGGTAGGTGTACCGCATTTTTCTAGAGTTACTATGTTAGTATCGGACCCAGTGAAGAGGGTTTCCGAAGCCATTGTTCTTGATCAATTGGCGGGCCTTATATTCTGCTGCACCGCCACAGAGGCCCTGGAGCCATTGTCCATATTAGTAGTCGCCATGAATTAAGGAAAAAGTGTGTATGAATCCCATACACAGGATCCGAGTTAAAGATCAAGCCATGGTCAGAAGGGATAGGGATTGGTTCGGATACTTACAAAACTAGAATGTCATTTACAAATTTCCATGTAATAAAATAATTCAAGTTTTCATAACACTTACAAGAAAAACGACCCTCCGCAATAGTACAAATTTCCATTTCGCCAAAAATCTCCGGAATCTGTCGAGTAGTTTTTGAGAAATCTAAGTTTAAAACAAAATAACCGCAGTTTTGCCAAAATGCTTTTCCGGCCAAATCTCTAGTTGAAAGCAATAAAGTCCGGCTAGTAAGGATTCATAAAATGTGCATTTGGACGCTGTATCGATTGATTGTAAGTGGACCAAAATTGATCGTAAGGTTTGGCAGTAATTTTGAAAAAACTGATTTCCTCAAAAATGGCCATTTTTTACCCTCAAAATGGCTTTTTGCTTATACTGACTTAACCACTGGAGATAGCTCTAAGTTTGTAAAAGTTAAAATGTTTATTTTTGTGTCCTCTTTCCAGCCATCACAACCAATCTGGTGTCTGGTCTA
Organism: Trissonchulus latispiculum; assembly: GCA_030248195.1. NCBI lineage: Eukaryota > Metazoa > Nematoda > Enoplea > Enoplida > Ironidae > Trissonchulus > Trissonchulus latispiculum. The sequence goes on from JASAND010026959.1 coordinate 6,395, forward strand.
CCTACTGGAAGGCTAAGGCCAAAAGCCAAAACTTTCTTATCTTTTGGCCTAAAATTCCGGGACTGGTCCCAGAATGTTAAAGAGCACGGAAATAGGCTATTCCGCAAGTTTCAGCTATTTATGTAGAGGATTAGAGCCGTATGAGTCAAAAATACCCGAAAGAAAACAGCACCTTAACACACAAACATAGAATGAGTGAGGGTACCCCCGTTTCAATTGGGTACCAATTCGCGGGGGTTTTTTAACACGTTTTTACAAAATACACGCTTTTAACTGTGTTATAGACCTTATGACTCAATATATGGGGGGAGAGTCGCGGAAATATGTCAGTTTGGTTATGGGGTGTACCCCCTAACACATCTATGATCTACCCTCACCTCCCATAGGTGTACCACCACCTGTTTGGATTGAGGGGGTCTCAAAAATCGGAAATGTTTACAAAAAACTATCCAGATTTTGTTGCTGAAAATGCTCGTTTTCCGACACAAAATCTACTATTGTCGACATAAATCTAATCAAACATCGGGGCCCCTCTGGAGACCCCCCAACCATAGGTCATTTTAAATTCTTTCTAATTGTTTTCTAATTGTTTTCTACAGTTATAAAATTTTTTCTAATTGTTTTCTAATTGATTTCTAATTGTTTTCTAATGTAGAAAACAATTAGAAAACAATATTCGAATTGTTTTCTAATTGTTTTCTAGTAGTTTTCTAATTGTTTTCCAAATTAGAAAACAATTGGAAATAAATTTGAAATTTTTTCTAATTGTTTTCTAATTGTTTTCAAATTAGAAAACAAGTAAAATTATGATTCTGAGTTTTTGTATTATTTACTAATTGTTTTGTAACATTGTAAAATATAACAAAATTAGCCAAACTCTTTCTGTTTTCCTGTCCAGTTGCCTCATTTGAAACTTCCTTTCCTGTTTACGGATACTTGATGCATGCTTAGACATTTTATTGTAGTGTTCGTGTACTTTTCCAAAATATTTTTACACATTTTAGCAGAAGTATAATTTTCCAGAATGTTTTGCAGACTCAAGTAAATTTTTTCGCGAGACATCGGTTATATCATTCAATACCTCCATCAAATAGCTGGGTACGATTTTTTATTTATTGTGAAATCGCTCTTCGTTATGGAAAAATAAGCTGAAATGTGTGCGTAACCTATATTTTGCCTACTTTTTCCAAATTTGTCAAGCGATTACTTTAGCTAGAAAGCAGTAATTGGGGGCAACGAAAAAAGTCCCTGGGTATATTTGTGCAGAACTCATTTGTTAAGTAGCAGCCCTCCAGCTTGCATGGTGAATGCTCCACAATCTTTGGAAAAAATTGGTCGTGGTTTTGCAAAAGTTATAAGCTAAGCAAGTTCTCGACGCCAGATTTCCGACGATAGTTGCTTTAAAATAGCTCAACGAAGTCTTTCGAATGAATATAGTCATAATAACTGTATAGCTGCTGCCAAACTTTCAGAAATTGGGAAAAACCACTCTGACCGGAAATCTCGAATTCTTGAATCGGAATTGCGCGGAGGGTGTTAGCACGCTAAAAGAACTTATTTCGGAAAGTTTCGCCAAATTTCATCCTGATTTGCACCGCCAACCAACAATTTGTGCCCAAAAGGAGGTGGTGGCATCCTTCTGTGCCGTGCTTTTGTGGTGATTTCTTTGAAACGCTATAACCTTCTCAATTTTGTGAGTTGGATGGAAAGAGCTTTATACATCATTTTAAAGCTTATTATCTGAAAATTCAAATGGGCTTACGAAACTGGCAAAATTAGCTAAAAATAGCAGAAATTTTCTGACATGCTGAAATCTAACAGGATGAACACAGAGCAATAATATTTGAACAACGATTTCTTAAAACAGAAGTTCTTTTTCTTTCCGTTCTTTTTGTGGCAGTATATGAAGGACATATGGGCCGAGGGACGTTTTTTAGATTTGGCTCAGCAGGTCTTAACGGGCAAACGCACGGTAACACGACATTTCGCAACTTTGCCAGTTTCGTAAAGCTCACGTGAATGTACAGATAATGAGCTTTAAAACGATGTATAAGCTCTTTCCAACTCCCAGAATTGCGAAAGTTATAGCATTTCAAAAAACCACTACAAAAGCACTGCACAAAAGGATACCACCACCGGTGGTGGTATCCTTTTGTGCAGTGCTTTTGTGGTGATTTTTTTGAAACGCTCTAACTTTCGCAGTGTTGGGAGTTGCAAAGAGCTTTATACATCGTTTTAAAGCTTATTATCTGTACATTCACATGAGCTTACAGAACTGGCAAAATTAGCAAAAAATAGCAGAAATTTTCTGACAATGACATCTAACAGGATGAATATAGACCAAAAGTTTTTGAACATCGATTTCTCAAAACTGAAGAATCGGCCAAAAGTTCTTTTTGTGCCACGATATGAAGGACATATGGGTCGAGGGACGTTTTTTTTGGATTTGGCTCAGCAGGTCTTAACGGTCGAGAAAATCTGCCAAATGCACAGTAACACGAAGTTTCGCAACTTCGCATTGACTTTTCTTGCTACTCAATATGTTTTAGCCCAAACCAAGAAAAACGTCCCTCCGCAGAAGTGCGAATTTCGATTCTGCCGAAAATCTCCGGAATCCGTCGAGTAGGTTTTGAGAAATCGATGTTCGAAACAAAATAATCGCAGTTTTGCCAAAATGATTATTCGGCAAAATCTCTAGATCAACGCAATAAGGTCCGGCTAATAGGCATTCATAAAATGTGCATTTGGACGATGTACCGATTGAGTATAACTAAGCCAATTTTGTCCTAAACATGTGGCAGTACTTTTGAAAAAACTTATTTCCTCGAAAATGGCCGTTTTTTGACAATAAAAACAGTTTTTTGCTTATATTGACTTAACCACTGGAGATAGCTCAAAGGTTGTAAGAGCAAAAATGTTCATTTTCGAGTCCTCTTTCCAGCCATACCAACCAATCCCGTGTCTTGTCTACCTACTGGGAGCTTAAGGACAAAAACCAAAACTTTCTTATCTTTTGGCCTAAGAATACGGGACTGGTCCTAAAATGTTAAAAAGCACGGAAATAGGTTATTTCGTAAGTTTTAGCCCTTTGCGTAAAGGAATAGAGCCGTAGGAGTCAAAAATACCCGAAAGGAAACCAGCACCTTAAGCAAAAAGTAGTTACAATCTTTTCCTAAAACCATTCTGTATCAACATTCTGTTCGGGATCATGCTATTGCAAGCCGTAGCCAACTTTTGGCTTGCTTGACCTCCAAGAAGTGGGTTTTCATTCTGTCACTATTTATCACCATAGGTGTAAGGTGGGGGGGGTTGGGGGGGGGGTAGCCCCCCCCCTAGCCTTTTTTCATCCCTCCCCCCAAACTTTTTGGGACGTCCCCCCCACCTGGGGGGGGGGGGGGTAGTCGCGCCGAAGGCGCGAAAAATGGCCAAAAATTGGGTATTTTTTGGGTAAATTTTGTAAAAATTTTCAAAAATGTCCAAATTTTTGGCTTAAATTGTTTATTATTATGAGAAATACACGTTTTTAACTGTATTATGGATCTTATGACTCAATATTGTCTTTATTTTGGACTTGGAAACATGTTGGCAATCAAGTTTTTGAGTTTAAAACCACTGTCTAATGTTAAAATTACTTTATGGTTAGATGTTTTTTATCATTAGCAACGGCTGAAAATGCGATTTTTGGCATAAAAAATGAAAAATTTTTTTGGGGGAGGGTTGGGGGGGGGGGTCCTGGGGGGGGGTGGGGGGGGGGTCGCCAGCGGGGGGCCCCCCCCAGAAAATGTTGGGGGGGGGGGCCCCCCCCCCCCCAAATCTCCGTTACACCTATGTTTATCACCATAGGTGTACCACCAGCATAGCTGTAATTGGGTGGGGTGGGGTCCCCCCCCCACCCATTTTTTCAACCCCCCCCATAAATTTTTGGCGACCCCCGGCGCCCCCCCCCCCCCCCCAACTGGGGGGGGTACTCGCGCCGAAGGCGCAAAAATTGGGCATTGTTAGGGCCATAGGTGTGGCCATAGGTGTAAGGTGGGGGGGTTGGGGGGGTAGCCCCCCCCAAGCCTTTTTTCAACCCTCCCCCAAAACTTTTTTGGGGGGGGGACGTCCCCCCCCCCAACTGGGGGGAGGGGTAGTCGCGCAGAAGGCGCGAAAAATGGCCAAAAATTGGGTATTTTTAGGGTAAATTTTGAAAAAATTTTCAAAAAGGTCGAAATTTTTGGCTTGAACTGTTCGTTCACTATTATGAGAAATACACGTTTTTAACTGTATTATGGATTTTATGACTCAATATTGACCTTATTTTGGACTTGGAAACATGTTGGCAATCAAGTTTTTGAGTTTAAAACCACTGTCTAATGTTAAAATTACTTTATGGTTAGATGTTTTTCATCATTAGAAACGGCTGAAAATGCGATTTTTGGCATAAAAAATGAAAAATTTTTTTGGGGGAGGGTTGGGGGGGTCCTGGGGGGGGGGGGTTGGGGGGGTCGCCAGAGGGGGCCCCCCCAGAAAATGTTGGGGGGGGGGAGCCGGGAGCCTCCCCCACCCCAAATCTCCGTTACACCTATGGGTGTGGCTGGGCAAAAAATCTAGGGGGGGGCATAGGTGTAAGGTGGGGGGGGGGGGGGGTTGGGGGGTAGCCCCCCCCCCCTTTTACCAACCCTCCCCCAAAACTTTTTGGGGGGGGACGTCCCCCCCCCCAACTGGGGGGGGGGGGGGGGTGTGCGCCCCGATGGCCAAAAATTGGGTATTTTTTGGGTAAATTTTTAAAAAATTTTAAAAAATTTCCAAATTTTTGGCTTAAACTGTTTATTATTATGAGGAATACACGTTTTTAACTGAATTATGGATCTTATGACTCAATATTAACCTTATTTTGGACTTGGAAACATGTTGGCAATCAAGTTTTTGAGTTTAAAACCACTGTCTAATGTTAAAATTACTTTATGGTTAGATGTTTTTTATCATTAGAAACGGCTGAAAATGCGATTTTTGGCATAAAAAATGGAAAATTTTTTTGGGGGAGGGTTGGGGGGGGTCCTGGGGGAGGGTTGGGGGGGGGGTCGCCAGAGGGGGCCCCCCCAGAAAATGTTGGGGGGGGAGCCTCCCCCACCCCAAATCTCCGTTACACCTATGGGGGGGGGGGGTCCGACGGAGTGTGGGGGGACCCCTCTAAATTTTCGATTTTATGTCATTTTTGGCCACTTTTTGGCCAAAAATCTGGGGGGGGGGTACCACAAATCTGAAAATCTGGGGGGGGGGGTCGCCAAAATTTGTCATTTTGGTGGGGGGTCCCCCCCCACCCCCCCCCCTAACCCCCCTATGGTTCGGGCAACGCATAGGGGTAATGGGGGGGGGGGGTGGGGGGGGGGAACCCCTCCCAGAAATTTTTGGGGGCCCCCGGGCCCACCCCATAGTTTCCTTTGGGGGGGGGGGGTTGGGGGGGTTTTACCCCCCCCCCAAAAATTTTTTGACCAAATGTTTTTTATTTAAATTTAAATTTATTTTTGACTTCCCCTCCCCCACCTTTTGGCACCCCCCCCCCCCCGAACCCCCCCAACGATTTTTGGACCCAAAAAGTTAGCTAAATTTGGTCGAAAATGGTCATTTTTTGACAAATTTTTCTAAAATTTTGACCTAAAATTGCTTTAAAACGGTGCAAAAGCGCCTAAAACGTTAAGAACAACCCTTATTTTGATGAAAAAAGGGCTCAATTACGGAAAATTTTGCATTTTTTGGCCATTTTTCGAAATTTCTGAGGTCCGAATTCTGGGGGGGGGTTGGGGGGGTACCCCCCAGCACATTTCGGAGGTCGGCCCAGATTTACCCCCCCCGGACCCAAAGTTCCAGGGAAAATTTGCCCCCCCCCCAACGGGGGGGGGGGGGGTAGTCGCGCCGAAGGCGCGAAAATTGGGCCGAAAATGGGGCATTTTTAGGGTAAATTTGGCAAAATTTTTTAAAAAAGTCCAAATTTTTGGCTTAACGTGTTTATTATCGCGAGAAATATATACATGTTTATAGCGGTTTTATGGGCTTCTAGACTCAATATTGATCTTATTGTGGACTCAGAAACATGTTGGCAATAAAGTTTCCGAGTTTAAAAACACTGTCTAATGTTAAAATTACTTAATGATTTCATGTTTTTCGGCATTAGCAATGGCTGAAAATGCGATTTTTGGTATAATAGAAAAATTTTTTGGGGGAGGTTTGGGGCGGTCGTGGGGGGCGTTTGGGGGGGGGTCTAAAAAGGGGGCCCCCCCCACCTTCCGGAGGTCGGCCCCCCCAACCCAAATCCCCGTTATACCTATGTGTACCAGGCTACAGTTTACCCCCTGTGAGAACCCCCACGGAGAGGCCGGACCCCCACCCCCCATACCCGACCTCGACTACTCCCCCCAAACCGAGCTCAGACCCCCCCTCCCCCCCCCTAAAATGGGATCCAAACAGGAGAAAAATGCTATTGCAAAAATTTTTGCATTTTTTCAAAAATTTTTTTGAAAACATTGTCTAGAAACAGTAAAAAAACGCTAAAAAATTTAGAACGCTAAAAAACGGTTTTAAAACGCAATACGAGTGGTTTTATATTAGATTTATGTCAAAAATAGTCGATTTTATGTCCAAAAAGGGCCATTTTTAGCTGAAAAAATTTGGGTATATAGTTTTTTGAAAATTTCCGACTTTTGAGACCCTCCCCCAAGCCAGATTTGGACTTTCCCCCCCCCCAACCCAAACAGGTGGTACACCTATGTTTATCACCCGTCCGTCCCGTATTGTTGGTTGCTTTGACTTGTGGCTGGATGGATTTTGTTGGTTGGGGGGCGGGGGGTGGATTTTGGATTCTACTCTACCGCCCCCCAAAAATTTTAAGAAAATTTATCAATTTATCAGGTGGTAACGAGGTACCAAAATTGACCACTTTTAAAAATTGTATTTTTATTCCTGCTGGAGCAGGAATGTTTAAAAAGAGAATGGATATCTTTAGCACATAGTGAGTCATTTTTCCACATGGAAGCCCTATCTTCAACACACGGCTAGCTTAGGGCTGATTTTTTGTGTTTAGATTATGCAAATTAGGTTAGCAAGCAAGTATTTAAGCAAGAGAACTGACTGCTTTCACGCAGTCTTCGGCTGTCAGCAATCAAACGATTGCACATTTTTGAGCACCAGTGTAGCTTGGGAGCTACACACAGGTGCGTTAGGTAGGTAGTCCTTATTGCTTGCACTGGACATTATAAGTTCTGTCCGATAGTGCAATGCAATGAAATTTTAGGCATAGGCTGTTGCTTATAAGGAACAGTTTAAGCCTATTTATTTCTACAGTTCCCCTACAACTGCAGGAGGACTGCAGAAATCATATCTATTGGTCGGTTTGCTAATATCAAAAATCGAAAAATTATAAGAAAATAATGAATATATGAATTAAGTGATGAAAATATTTGAATGTCCATTCATTTTGAGGAACTACCGAACCAAGAACCGTACTCTATTAAATAGTGCTCACAAAACCTTGGTATATATCATCTATAGGAGTAATAGTTGGAAATTGAAACGAATAAGAGAAGTCAAATGATGTTGGAACATCAACCAGAGCTTCTAAACTTTAATGGAGGTTGCGAACGAAGATAATTTTCGCAGTAAAATAATAACAGGTCTACGCAGGAATATTGCCCCTTTTGGGGCCTACTTGTTGACCACATTTGTAGGCTGAGGGAGGGCAGCGTGCGGCTTTCCCGACCTGGCTCTGGCTGGCTGACCCTGGCATAACGAGCCATTGTTTCATTAAGGTGGGGGCACAATTTTCGACCCACTTTACCCTTTACCCCAATCTTTACCCCCTCCCACATATTTGACTTACCTCCCCCAACTTTTGGTTCCGTCCGCCCCCCCCCCCCGAATCCCGTTAGCTCTTTTTGGAGACAAAAACATAGTTTCACCGGAAATTTTGGTTGGGGGAGGGGCAGGGGCGCACCCAAGGGAGGGCGGGAGGCATAGTTTCAACGGAAATTTAGGCTGGGGGAGCGGGAGGGGTAAGCTCTGGAAAATGTGGAGGTCGATCCGATCCGCGATATGTAATGGGGGTACCCCGAACAACCCCCAAAGTTGGGACCTCAGAAAATCCAAAAAATGGCCTAAAAATGCAAAATTGTCTGTATTTTAAACGCTTTCTCCGTGAAAACAAGGTTTGGTTTGACAGTTTTAGGCGCTTATACACGGTTTTCAGGGTATTTTTTACAGGGGGGGGGGGCGGGGGGCCCCCCCCCCCGAATTTTACAGGCCCCCCCCCGAAAACACCTTCCCCCCCCCGAAATCGCCCCCCCCCGGGATTTTTGCTTCCCCCCCCGGGATTTTTTTGGGTACCCAAATTTTCACCAAAAATAGGCAAATTTTCAAAAATTTTCCGGCTCCGCCGGAGATTTTTTCGCAAAAATGGCTATTGTAAGCCTAAATCCAAGCATTTTTGTGAACTTTTTGTGTTTCTACATGCAAAATACGCCAAAAATTACCATTTTTTCGCTCATTTTTGCACAAAAATCTTCCCCCCCCGAAAATTTCTTCCCCCCCGGGCCCGGGGGGGGCCCCCCGGGAAGCCCCCCCCCCGAAAAAAAATCCCTAAAAAATGCCCTGGTTTTAACCATAGGTGTGTTAGGGGGGTGGGGGTGGGGGACCCCCCATCAAAATGACATATTTTGGCGACCCCCCCCCCAGATTTTTGGCCAGAAAGTGGCCAAAAATGGCATAAAATCGAAAATTTAGGGGGGGCCCCCACCCTCCGTCGGAACCCACCCCCAGATTTTTTCCCCAGCCACACCTATGGTTTTTAACGCTTAGCCAAAATTTGAGATAAATTTTTCAAAAAATGACCGTATTATAAAGGGCAAAATTTAGCGAAATTTTTGGCTCCATCTAGTCACCCATAGCGGTGGCGGCGCCAGGGGGGGGGGGCAGAGGGCCCAGGGGCCACTCTTTGCGGTCTGGGCCCCTCCCTTTGGGGCATAGGTGTAACGGGGATTTGGGTTGGGGGGCCCCCTCCCCCGGAATTTTGGGGGGGCCCTTTTTAGACCCCCCCCCCAAACCTCCCCCAAAAAATTTTTCTATTTTTATGCCAAAAATCGCATTTTCAGCCATTGCTAATGCCGAAAAACATGAAATCATCAAGTAATTTTAACATTAGACAGTGCTCTTAAACTCGAAAACTTGATTGCCAACATGTTTCTGAGTCCAGAATAAGGTCAATATTGAGTCTAGAAGTCCATAAAACCGTTATAAACGTGTATTTCTCGCGGTAATAAACACTTTAAGCCAAAAATTTGGACTTTTTTGAAAAATTTTGCAAAATTTAATCCACGCGCGACAACCCCCCCCCCCCCCAGTTGGGGGGCCCCTTCCCCTTTACACCTATGTAGTCACCTACCTGGCATTGTTTAGGGTTTTGAAAGTGGGGGGGGGCGAGTCCTAGGTATAAAATACCAAAATTATTAGCGAAAAATTAGCATTTTTTAGGTAAGAACACAAAAAAATTAATGTTTTTACGCTTAAAATTAACTTACAAGTCCATATATACATTAGCTAAATATTCAGAAAAGTTTTGAAAATTTGGCCTCAATAACTTTATTTTTCCACACTTTTGGGCGACCCCCGAAAAAGTGGGGGGGGGGGCTTGCCGAAAAGTGGCTTGCCCCCCACTAAACAAATGCCAGCCTACCCAGGTTCGTCAAGTCAGCAGGAGTAGTTTCACCGGAAATTTTGGTTGGGGGAGGGGTAAGCTCTGAAAATTTGGTGGTCGAAATTCAAAATTTGAGCAAAAGTTTTCAAAATGATTATTTTTGAGCAAAATTTAGCTAACTTTTTGGCTCCAACAAGGGCGGAATGGTAAGCCGAAAGTTGAGGGGGCAAAAGGGGCCGAAAATTCGGTGAGGAGTAACGCCTTCTGGTGAAACTATGCAGGAGAGATTTAACTACAAATTATAGTTTTGATGTCACTGGATAGCCCTAAATTAAGGTCAATGAGGTATATATTATATTAGCGTCCGCCAGGGTTGGGAGTCTTGGTCTCGCTCAAAAGCCGAGACTTGGTCGGTCTCTGTCTCGGTCTCGCTCACCCAAAAGTCTCGGTCTCGGACCGAGAGCGGAAATTTTTTGAAAACATCAAATTTCAGCGAAATTTTAAAATCAGTGGAACGAAAATTAACTGACTAGGTGCGGCAACCGTATGTTTATGTGTTAAAGCTCCTAATACTGGGTCTAAGCCTCAAAAACTGGAAGAAATTAAGTTTAAGCTTAAAATTGCTAGTCTCGGTCTCGATCTCGCCCAAAAGCCGAGACTTGGCCAGTCTCGGTCTCGGTACCCTGGTCTCGGTCTCGGTGAAATCTCGGTCTCGCCCAACCCTGGCGTCCGCAGTTTCATATGTTTAACATAGAGAATGTTCATTATCCATAGTTTCACCGGAAATTTTGGCTGAGGGGGGGTATATAAGTGTTGGAAATTGGTCGGGCGGCCCGCCCCAAAGGGGGACCCCATCCCCAAAGTTGGGAACCTCAGAAAATCCTAAAAATCTCCAAATTTTCTGTATTTTAACGCTTCGCTTTTTTCAGCAAAACAAGTCTTGTTTTGATAATTCACTTTTAGGCGTTTTTGCACGGTTTTCAAGCGATTTCATGTCAAAATTTGAGGAAAAAATGTTCAAAAAATGACCGTTTTTGGGCAAAAATTAGACTTTTTGGCTCCAGAAAGGGCCGGGGGGATTGGGGGCGGGTAGCCTAAGCCGAAAGTTGGGGAGGGTTGGTTTGTCAAAAATTCTTGGGAGGAAAGGGGGTCGAAAATTTGGGGGGAGCATTTTTTAGCTATTCTAAGCTTAAGTTTAAAATTTAAAGAAACCGGAAAAAACATCGCCGCCAAAACCGGTCCGGGGTGCAACTTTTTAACGTTAAGTGATATGTACGGGGCTGAAACTCCCCGGATATACTAAACTCGATGTCTTCTACAATTTGCGCATGAAATCTGCGCAGCTATTTTACACTGTCTCCAGCCACTTTTCACACATATTATAGGGGTCGCAGCCGCGACCCTATGACATATGTATATATATACGTATATATAAAAGAACCAAAAATGCTCCTTCGTCGCATGTAAAATACATATGAGTACTCTCAGGCAGGTTGTACAAACACGGAAACTAGCCTGTAAAATGCATGAGTGCCGTTGAGGTTGTAAATTAAGGAAAACAAGTTGCAACGGCTTAACATATGAGCCTGTCCTACAACGAGGCTCATATTGGCGTATATATGTCATAATATAATTTGTCGATATTTGACCTTCATATAAATAGCAAAAGCTTTTCATTACAAAATTGTCCTTCACACATCTTGTCGCTAAGACATTATACTGTGCATACGCATTATACGGCATGCCCCTCTGCGCTCTGACTCAGAGCCATGTGTGGAAAGCATATGAGAGAGTAGTGTGTCATAGTGTTCCGAGAATACAGTAGGTGTACTATAGTGCTTCCGGAAATATAGTCAGACCCGGGAAAAAAACACCCCCAAATAAGGGTAAAAAAAACGGGGCCGCCCTGGAAGCCTGGTAGACCCGGCGAGTCCCACTAATGTGTGATAATATAGCGCCACCCTAGATGACCTCAAACTATAAGTATGAGACCCCTGGACCAAATAGAAAGTTTTCAGTGTAATTTCAAAGTTGACCTCCCAAAACCACCGCCAAAAGCTAAGGGTCATATCGGAATTTCTAAACTTCTCTTGCTAGCGTGGAGAGACTCCGGGCTCCAATACTCTGCATGTGGGTTTGTATTGGCCCCAAGTATTAACACACAAGGCACCATATCCCCTACTGCATTGGGGCTCCCACCAGCTGACCATTTTTTACCCCCAAAATTTCGCCACTTTTCGGGTAAAAAATGGTCAGAACCCAGCAAAAAATTTTTTCTGCAGCAGTATGGGGGTTTTAATGCGTTTAGAACGCTTAAAAAGCATCGATTAAGCCAAAAACTTTTTAAATTAGTCAAAACCGACCATTTTTGAATATTTTTCAAAAATGGCAATTTTGCTTATGAAACCTGATTGGTTGATGCTGCACAATTTTTGAACTTTTCAAATCGATAAAAATTGTTACCAATTCATTATGACTTTGGTTTTTTTGGCCAAATATACTAAATTTGATGCGCTCTTTCATTTGGAAGCATCAAATCTACTCTAGCGCCAATATTTTGGGGTGATTTTTTACCACAAACCAATTTTTTTACCATTTTGTCGGGTAAAAAAATCACCGATTTTTTTTATTAATCTGAGAATCTGTGGTGCTAGGAAAGATTTTAATACCTGAATCGATAGAGGGCAGTGCCAGGCACTTACATGCAAAACCGCTTCCAGATTGGCCAACATTTGCGAAAGTTAGAGGCTTAAGTCGAAAACCCTTTTTTTTTATCCCGGGTCTGACTATAGTAGGTGCCATGGTGTTTCGGGAAACATCAGCTTGCATGTACAGTTAAACTTGAGCTGTCGCAGTTCACTTCGTTCTGTCCATTTCTTTCAAGCCACAATGTTAACATGTTATGTCTATTCATTCGTTTTTTCTTTAATATGATGACCTGATGATCTTTAAGAAGGCTTCACTGTGACGCCAATATGAGCCTCGTTGTAGGACAGGCTCATATGTTAAGCCGTTGCAACTTGTTTTCCTTAATTTACAACGCCAACGCCACTCATATGCATTTTACAGGCTAGTTTCCGTGTTTGTACAACCTGCCTGAGGTATGTATTTTACATGCGACGAAGGAGCATTTTTGGTTCTTGTTTTCCATTCTTTTACATATGTATGCGCAAAAAAGAACCAACATAATATATTTCCGAACACCATGCGCAAGCAGATATATATATACTATTTTGACCACTTTTGGAAAATTTCATATTTGACCCAAAATCGCTTACGTCCCCACCCCACCCCACAACAGCACTCTACAGCCACTTTGAGCATGCAATTCTATGACAAAAGTTGCTCAGTTCACTTAGGGCTTTCATTTGGTACCAAATTTGACCACTTTTGAAAAATTTCATTTTTGACCGAATATATATCGCTTAAGTCCCCACCCCACCCCTCACAGCACTCTACAGCCACTTTGAGCATGCAATTCTATGACAAAAGTTGCTCAGCTCACTTAGGGCTTTCATTTGGTATATACCAAATTTTTACCACATTTGAAAAATTTTATTTTGGACCACCTGACCCCTTACAGACCTGACCCCTCAGACGGTCAAGTGGAGCCAGCCCAGCAAAATGGGTGCGTTGTACAGCAAAACGGACACCGGTAATGAGCTGTGCGCACCAGAAAACCCCTATAGAGAAAAGTTTTGATAGGCCAAGTAGAGCCTAGTATGGACCTCCAGGAAACGGTTGCCGACATGACCCTCCAGACTGCAAAGTGGAACCAGCCCGGCAAGATGGATGAGTCGGACGGCAAAACGGACACCAAGAATGAGCTGGGCGCACCAAAAAACCCCTGGCAGGCCAGTACCCAAAAATTACGCTCAGGGCCGGAAAATCATATAGTAATTGAACGACCCTGATATGTGTCCTATTCAGCCGTATAGGCAGTATTGCCCCATATAGCCCAGTCTGACTTATTACGGCGCCTTTGAGGCTTACTTTTTGGCCAATTTAGCGTTTTGGCCGACTTTGGCCCCCCGCCAAAAATTTTTTCCGGCTCTGGGAGGCATAAAAGCTAGCCTATCGGCTTATTTTTGTTGCGTACTCCAAGAATATATATATATATATATTAGGGATCGACCGGAACTCCAAAAAACCGGAACCGGAACCGGAACTGGCTTTAAAAAGCCGGAACCGGAACCGGAACCGGAACCAGCTCTTTAACACTACAAAATTCGAAAATTTTTTCTGACGTTTTGGACAATTTTTGCAGAATTTTTTGCTTTTTTGTAGTTACTAGAACATTGTAATAACGTTTGAATTATATTCCACCCCCCCCCCTTATGTGCGCCCCTGGTCTTGTGCTATCTAATCTGAGTTATTAAGTATTATTTTTGTTTTATAATATTAAAATTCATAACAAGGATACATTCGTCATTATTATTACAAATTCAAAACATTCTAAGTAATGTTATAGCGCCGCAGGCGAAAATTTTTGAATAAGTCATATTCTGGTTATAAGAGAATCGCAGTTTTTCAGAAAGTTTTAAAGAAGTTTGATAAAATTTTTGAAAATTTTAATAAAATTTTGCTTTTGATAATAGGCTAAAATTGGTTCCGGTTCCGGTACGTTTTCAAAAACCGGAACCGGAACCAAAAAGTACCGGAACCGGAATTCCGGTCGATCCCTAATATATATATATATATATATATATATATATACAAGTAACAAAAATGCTCCGCACAAAAGAGGATAATATGTGTGTGTTGGCTGTGTCTATATATATATCCTTTAAATTCGAAGTAAAGAAGTAAAGAGTAAAGACAACAGTTTCATAGGCACGTGACGTTATTTGACACAGCCAGTTTGGGTGGGTGGCTCCATGACAAGTTGTTCCGTTCGCTTAGGACTTTCATTTGACACAACTTTGACCACTTAAAAAATTCCATTTTTGACCTATATATAAAATCGCCGAAGTCCCCACCCCAGCACTCTACAGCCATTTTGAGCACGCAGTTCTATGACAAAAGTTGCTCAGCTCGCTTAGGGCTTTCATTTGGTACCAAATTTGACCACTTTTGTAAAATTTCATTTTCGACCGAAAATCACCCAAGTCCCCACCCCACCCCACCACAGCACTCCACAGCCACTTTGAGCATGCAGTTCTATGACAAAAGTCGCTCAGCTCGCTTAGGGCTTTCATTTGGTACCAAATTTGACCACTTTTGAAAAATTTCATTTTTGACCGAAAATCACCGAAGTCCCCACCCCACCCCACCACAACACTCTACAGCCACTTTGGGTACGCAGTTCTATGACAAAAGTTGCTCAGCTCACTTAGAGCTTTCATTTGATAATTTGACCACTTTTGAAAAATTTTATTTTTGACCCAAAATAGCCTAAGTCCCCAGCTCACCCCACCACAGCACTCTACAGCCACTTTAAGCATGCAGTTCTATGACAAAAGTTGCTCAGCTCGCTTAGGGCTTTCATTTGGTACCAAATTTGACCACTTTTGAAAAAATTTATTTTTGACCCAAAATAGCCTAAGTCCCACCCCACCCCACCACAGCACTCTACTGCCACTTTGGGTACGCAGTTCTATGACAAAAGTTGCTCAGCTCACTTAGAGCTTTCGTTTGATACCAAATTTGACCACTTTTGAAAAATTTTTATTTCGACCACTTGACCCCCTCCACCCGACTGACCCTCCCGACGGCAAAGTGGAACTAGCACAGCAAAATAGGTACGTCGGACGGCAAAACGGATACCGGGAATGAGCTGGGCGCACCAAAAAACCCCTATGGACAAAGTTTTGAGAGGCCAGGTAAAGCTTACTATGGACCTCCAGGAAGCGGTTTCCGACTTGACCCTCGCGACGGCAAAGTGGAACCAGCCCAGCAAAATAGGTGCGTCGGACGGCAAAACGGATACCGGGAATGAGCTGGGCGCATCAGAAAACCCCTATGGACAAAGTTTTGAGACGCCAAGTAGAGCCTAGTATGGACCTCAAGAAAGCGGTTGCCGACATGACCCTCCAGACGGCAAAGTGGAACCAGCACAGCAAGATGGATGAGTCCTACGGCAAAACGGATACCGGGAATGAGCTGGGCGCACCAGAAAACCCCTATAGACAAAGTTTTGAGAGGATAGGTAAAGCCTACTATGGACCTCCAGGAAGCGGTTTCCGACTTGACCCTCCCGACTGCAAAGTGGAACCAGCCCAGCAAGATGGGTGGGTCTGACGGTAAAACTGACTGCGGGAATCGATTCTCCGTGCCAGAAAACCATTGTATGGAAGATTTGAGCTTTCAAAGTTAAATAGATAGCGAGAAATTTCGATTTTTCATTTTTCGAATTTTCGCCATCTTTGACGGGCCACTGTGGTCGCTAGGGAAGTGATAGAGAAACGCAACCTGGACCGTTAGTTAGTTCAATATATGTAATTTCTGAATATAAAAAGAAATCAGCTCCAGCTCGCAACGTTCGACCTGAGCGACGACCACAAAAATGGTCACTTTTCGCTATGAGCCGACTTTGCGGCGCCACTGCGGCGCTGTGGCGCAGCTGCGGCGCAAAAAAAGTTGTGATTCTTAAATTCTTTAGAGGGTACTACCAGACTCCATAGCCCTTTAGGTTGGCCCACCGCTGCAGATCACGTGAAAGCGGCGAACATTATGTACAATACAACCATCAAATAGGAGAAACCGGAAAAAAAAACATCGCCGCCATAACTGGTCCGGGGCACAACTTTTTAACGGTAAGTGATTCGGGGCTGAAACTTCACAGACATACTAAACTCGATGTGCTCTACAATTTGCGCATGAAATCTGCGCAGGATTTTGCGCAGCTTCTGCGCAGCTTATTTTACACTGTCTCCAGCCACTTTTCACACATATTATAGGGGTCGCTGCCGCGACCCCTATGATATATGGTGTTCATAGGCAAAAACTTTTCTATCTGTTGTTATTAAAGCTACAAAACCCCCTTACCAGACGTCAAAGCGGGGAGCCGGAAAAAACATCACTCTCGTAAGCAATTTTTCGCGGAACTTTTTAACGGAAAGTGGTATATACGGGGATGAAACTTGGCGAATATTCTAAACTCGACACGTACAATTTTTTGCGCACATAATCTGCGCAGCTTCTGCGCAGCCTTGTTTTACACGGTTATTCGACCATTTTCACTCATATTATAGGGGTCGCTGCCGCGACCCCTATGATACATACTTTTAAACAATTTCTCCTTTTAGCAGTTTGCTTTCTGTATTATATCTAAGGATTTACTTACTGCAGAAATCAGAGTTTTCAGTGTTTCCATCTGTGTTTTTTTTCGTCCGAACTTTTTGCGGTCCGCGGCGCAGTGCCCCAAAATTTTTTGCGTAATTTGGAAAAAAATTGCGCCACGCCTGTTTTCGCTCAAAAAACCGATTTTGTGTTGCTTTTGGGGTTATATTTTATTTATATTTTATATTTTTATTTATTTATAAAAGCATTTTAAATGCTTAATTTATCGTTTCGCCACGCCAGAGAGGAGCCTTCGAAAATTTTACGCAACTCTTAGCGCAAAAGTGGGTGAATAGAATATATACTAGGGGGGAAAATGCCCTCGACGGGCAACCAACTTGGTAGAATAGGGAAAGACTTGAATGTTAAATACACGGTGCATGGTTACAACTGAGATTCTGCTGAAGCGGAAAAATGCCGTTTCTCAGCGACTAAAATGACAGAAACCAGCTTTGTGCGCCGAATAGGGAATCTACTCGGCGACTAAAATGAAAGAAACCAGCTTTGTGCGCCGAATAGGGAATCTACTCGGCGACTAAAATGAAAGAAACCAGCTTTGTCGCCGAATAGGGAATTCCCTCCTTCCGCCCTATTCGCGCGAACTTATCGTCTTTCGGGAGGAAATATATAGGTAATTATTCTGTTAAGAACTGCAAACGTAAGCATTGCGCTCAATATGACATTTCCCGTACCGGTTGCGTGGAGGCTAGGGCTGGGGTGGCGCTAGATTAATTTCTTTTTGAGCTACCTGATCAGTAAATATTTTATGCATACAACCGCTAGCAGGACCAACAGAAAGCAACAATAAGTATATATGCAGTTTAAACAATTTGTGGTCGACAGTCCTTGTGCTAAAACATATACAATCAATCGCATTTCATTTCATATAATGTTTGAATGTATCAATTCTCGGCAAGATCAGCACAGAGCACACCTATATATATATATATATATATATATATATATATATATATATATATATATATATATATATATATATATATATATATATATATATATACGTATATATATATATGCTCTCAATGTTTCTGATAACACATCGAAGACAGCGTATTTATGTCTGTGAAAACCTTGACTTACGTAAGTGCTTGATAAAACTGTTGTTTTGCATTCTGAAGTAATTCTGCCATTCTGAAGCACTCTCATTATTCAGCAAAGCAACACATAACAGGCTTCAAAGTTCGCGCGAATAGGGCGGAAGGAGGGAATTCCCTATTCGGCGACAAAGCTGGTTTCTTTCATTTTAGTCGCCGAGTAGATTCCCTATTCGGCGCACAAAGCTGGTTTCTTTCATTTTAGTCGCCGAGTAGATTCCCTATTCGGCGCACAAAGCTGGTTTCTGTCATTTTAGTCGCTGAGAAACGGCATTTTTCCGCTTCAGCAGAATCTCAGTTGTAACCATGCACCGTGTATTTAACATTCAAGTCTTTCCCTATTCTACCAAGTTGGTTGCCCGTCGAGGGCATTTTCCCCCTAGTTTCGCTTATTTTTCCGCTGCAGAGAAAATCATGTCAGAGAAGTTGCATATATATACAATGTAAGCAAAGCTAGCTACCGCAAACAAGCTGGATGAAAACGTTCTAGTTCAACTGAATGTATTTGCTGAAACGGAAAAATGTCTGTTAATAGCCTTTTCAGAACTTTATACACGGTGCGTCATCTTAGGCTGGAAGGCCACTGTTCATGGCCTCTACCGAACATTATACACAGAGCGTTATCTTAGGCTGGAAGGCCACTGTTCATGGCCTTTTCAGAACTTTTTACACGGTGCGTCATCTTAGGCTGGAAAGCCAATGTTCATGGCCTCTACAGAACATTATACACGGAGCGTTGTCGCTGGAAGGCCACTGTTCATGGCCTTTTCAGAACTTTTTACACGGTGCGTCATCTTAGGCTGGAAGGCCACTGTTCATGGCCTCTACAGAACATTATACACGGAGCGTTATCTTAGGCTGGAAGGCCACTGTTCATGGCCTTTTCAGAACTTTTTACACGGTGCATCATCTTAGGCTGGAAGGCCACTGTTCATGGCCTCTACAGAACATTATACACGGAGCGTTATCTTAGGCTGGAAGGCCACTGTTCATGGCCTTTTCAGAACTTTTTACACGGTGCGTTATCTTAGGCAGGAAGGCTATTTTAAAAGCCAACCAGCACCGTAACCTTGGATATGCAGTTATATATATACATGACAAAAGTTGCTCTGCTCATTTTGGGCTTTCATTTAAAACCAAATTTGACAACTTTTGGAAATTTTGATTTTTGACCAATTAGGACCCCTTGCCAGGGCGCCACAGGTCGCTGGGTCCACTTTGGAGGGGTCCTCCAATGACAGAAAATGTTCGCCTCACCAAGGGCTTTCATCTGATACCAAACTTGGCCACTTTCGGAAAAATCGATTTTTGGCCATTTTGGAACGGTCCGGACCCTGGCCAGGGCGCCACAGGCCGCTGGGGCCACTTTGGAGGGGTCCTCCAATGACAAAAAATGTTCGCCTCACCACGGGCTTTCATTTGATACCAAACTTAGCCACTTTTGGAAAATTCGATTTTTGGGCATTTTGGACCGGTCCGGAGCCTGGTCAGGGCGCCACAGGCCGCTGGATCCACTTTGGAGGGGTCCTCCAATGACAAAAAATGTTCGCCTCACCAAGGGCTTTCATTTGATACCAGACTTGGCCACTTTTGGAAAAATCGATTTTTGGCCATTTTGGACCGGTCCGGACCCTGGCCAGGGCGCCACAGGCCGCTGGGGCCACTTTGGAGGGGTCCTCCAATGACAAAAAATGTTCGCCTCACCACGGGCTTTCATTTGATACCAGACATGGCCACTTTTGGAAAAATCGATTTTTGGCCATTTTGGCCACGGTCCACGGTCCGGACCCCTGGCCAGGGCGCCACAGGGGTCCGGGCGAAACCTACTATAGCCTATGCTGTAGTGCCCCCGCACCCCACCCCAAACCCCAAGTAAGAGAGACCTGCTCACTGTAGATATTTCTGTAGAAGAGGTTAAAGTTGGAGTTGCGACACGGTAGGGCCCACCACCATCAGGGTGCCCCCCAGCCACATGGATAGGTCCTAGAGCGAAACTAATGGGCCCTTTAGATTCACCATATAGGGGTTCCTATTCGAATACGAAACCTCAGCCCAGCAGCTCTTATGTATAGGGCTGCCTACTCCGTAGGCCCAGACCCCCCCTTTTACACGTTAACTAGTGACCCCTGGCCAGGGCGCCACAGGAGACCTGCCGACATCTAATATAGCCTATGCAGTAGTCCACCCTTGGGTCATGCCAAAACCCCAATATGAGAGCCCAGCTTCGCGCGCTGCGTTCTATTTCGAAGCTACAAAATTTTCGGACTTAGTTTTTTTTCGGGGGTCACTTGGGGGGTCCCCACCGGGGGGGTGGGGCCATCTGGGGGGGTCCGGGAACCGCGGAAAGTAATTTCCCCGGAATTGCGGAACTTTTTGTACAAAAAAACCCAAAATAGTACGGCTCTGAAGGGTCTTCCGACCTGCACCCCTGGGGGAAAAAAAAAATGGAGAGAAACGCGACCTGCGCGGGGGGCCAATTTTCATATCTCAAGATCTACCCGGCCGATCCGGCTGAAATTTTCACAGCATGTACCCCTGCCCATAGGCTCTTCACACAAGAAGTTTGAGCCCGATCGGTCCACTCCTCCGCTGGCCCCAGGCCAAACAATGTCCAGATTATACACATTGCGTCAAATTTTCCCTATTCAAATATATATTAATTAACATAGGGCCAGGTCCTGTGGGGGCTTGTACCTCAAGGATAACTTAGCGAAATGTTTCGAAAAACTGACGCAGATTTTACTAAAATCTTTTAAAATGTGCAACAAAACCTTGAATTTTCAGAAGAAATTTCAAAATTTTGCCGATTTGTACCCCAAATTAAAAATTTTCGCTAAAAAAATTCAGACGAAACCGGAAATGATTTAATATTTTAGTGTAAAAACTTAATTCACCTTCAAGCTTTAAAATGAGCCGTAAAACATCTCTCTAGCACTTGCGGATGGTGAGAAGTTTTCGAACAAACCGTTGGGGAAAAAACCCATGGGCGGGAAAAAACCAGCCGAAATTTTTGCTGGAACCATGCCGGAACAGTTTTGACTACACCATTCAAAAGAGCAGGTCATTTTTAGTACGTATCAAATATACATCATTCAAATATATCAGTATACATCAAAAAGATCACTAAAATTCGTATGTCAAATTGACTTTTGAAAATTTTGTATGTTTAACACGTAAACATGGCAAATTATTGAAATTTTTGAAATTTGCTTCATTTCTGCAGTTTAAGCATCCTATCACATAGAAAACGTGTTTTTATTGCATATACACGTACAAAAACCAAACCCGACCTATTTTAGTGAAATATTGGCGATTTTTGACGAAATTGAAAAATTTGGCTTGAAATGGCACCATGTCACAGATTTTGGACCACAGACCACACATAGAAGGTTGAACCTTGGCAAAATCTATACCAAATTGATCAGAAGGCTCTATTGAGCATGAATTTTTCACAAACCTTAAACCAGGGTGCAGACAGAGTGTTTTCCACCGTATAAATATTATGTAGACATGCCACGTGCTGCACGTATATGCTTTCATATTTCAGGCGGGTGGATAATGCCATGGCATTAATGAGTAGTGGAAAAAGGCATCTGGCCCTTAACGCTTTGCCTGAAGCATCAAAATGTTTTGCTGAGGCTTGTGAAATTCTGTAAGTTTATTCATTTGTGTACTCCACATTGTACATATTATTGTATATATTATGACGACATTTGGGTGCGTATGTACTAGTATGGGAGGGGGCAAATAGTGCTATCCTTACAGCGGCGTAGATAGGTC
This sequence comes from Trissonchulus latispiculum, assembly GCA_030248195.1. Lineage (NCBI taxonomy): Eukaryota > Metazoa > Nematoda > Enoplea > Enoplida > Ironidae > Trissonchulus > Trissonchulus latispiculum. The sequence goes on from JASAND010026959.1 coordinate 28,235, forward strand.
TTTGGCAAGTTCGGGGGGGGGGTCTGGGGCCGAACTCCCTCGCGGGAATTGATCAATTTTTAAAAATGTTTACCCACAATCCATTCCTAGCTTTCACTCTTTTTAAAAATAAAATTGAGTTTTTCAGATTTTCGGCAAACACAGCTACAGAAACCTTAATTTCTAAGTATTACAGCTGAAATTTTTTTCAGATTTTCTCCAAAAACTTTTAGTTTAGGCATATGAGCTGTTTGTTGCAAAAGAAATTTGGGAGGGGTATCGCACGAGGGCAATTTTCGATATCTGGTCGGGATCATTCAAAGTTATTCCGGCCACGTTGCAATTTTTGAAAAGTTTTGAAGTCCCAACTCTACAGGAATTGGCCAAAAATTGGACCTAATTATGCTGTTTTGGGCCCATTTATTTTAATGGTACGCTTATAAGTATTATCGAGGTTGGTAGCACACTGGCATGAAACGTTAAGTTTTTCATGCGTCACAACAGGTAGTTGAAATTTGGCAGGGAGAGCAAAATCCTGGGAGAGGCGATTTTAGGGGCCCCTCTATTTAAAAATATATTATATATACCCTGCCGTTCAGTTTCACTCCTTATGTACAAATAATGAATGAATCAGACGTGGATTTATGTTTTTGTGCCTTTTTAGAGCAGAGGAATATGGTCAGTTTGGTAAGGATTGTGCTGAGGCTTATTTTTGCTACGGGCGAACTTTGTTGGAACTGGCTCGTTTAGAACCGCAAGTGTTGGGTGTTGCACTGGAAGGAACTGAGTCTTTGCTACGTATGTTTTATACTTTAATATTAATATGTAACTGTACAACAACTGTTTAGAATAGTGATAGCATGATCATAGCATAGTAAAGTTAGGGTATATACAGATTGGCCGTAATCAGCTGATTCGTCAAAACTTAGAGGAGAGAGGTCTCCTCTTCCTATATATGCTTTTGGAACCTGTTTGCTCAAATTATTGTTCAGCTGTTGCTGTCAAGCTAGTTGGCAATGTTATGATTGCGCTACGATCCGCAGGTCTTCCCTTGTTGTTGGTGTTGTTGTTATTGTTGATTTGGAGGTCGTTGTTGGGGCTGTAAATCTCTTTCATGGTGATTCAGCCACCCGGAACATTATAATTGATCGCTAAAGTTTAAATGGAACTGCAGATTCCTGCATGGACTTGAGGGAAGGGTCGCTTTGGTCCAGATTCGGTAGTCACGATTGTACTCATTTTCACACACATGGGTGCATAATCATGTTCTCAAAAACAACACAAAATATTGGATTTCGAAATCAAGCTGTGCTAGAGTTATTCAGGTTAGAACCCAGAAAACCTGAAAATTTTGGTGATGGAGCTTTCAAGGTCCAGGGGATACCTGAAGAGAGCAAAAATAGGGTTTGGCTGATACACCAAATTTCAACTTTGACAATGCTATTATTGCTCAGCAAAAGTGACTCATGTTACTGTGCTTATTCTAGGGAACTTTTCTTGGGAGGGCGAAAATTTTTCAAAACTTTTCTAAAGCATGCTAAAAATTGCGCTACTATATATTATAGTAATCGCCAGAAAAAAGTCGCCGTTTTAGTGCAAAAATTTAGTGTTTAGTGTTAAAATAGGCAAAAGTCGATTAAAAAGCTCCGGCGATGCCCGAAAAAGTTTTGAAAATTTGGCCTGAACGATTTTTTTCAGGGCAAAAGTTGATGCAACATGGGGCACCCACGTTATGAGGGGAGGGATGGTCGTCTATGGGAGGTGCCCCTCCCAGTCCCCCAATAGAATAAGCCCAAGGCTAGCTAGCCTGTCGCACCCTATACAAGATTTCAATTGTGAACAGTCCTCACTTTTTCCCACCGTGTAGTAAAGCAGCAACTTGCACAGCCAGCTTTTTGAACCGTAGTTCTATTAGAAATGTTGTTCCTCGTCCAAGGAGCTATTGACTGACATCAAACCGTAATTATACTTATATATTTGGAAAAATTTAAACAACATGCAAAATGTAAGCATTTCTTTCCGCTAAAAGTACATTGGCAGGTATGCAGAAACAATGTGCCGTAATGGCCGAGTGGTTAAGGCGTTCGACTTCGGATCCGATAGTCCGAGGTTCGAACCCCCGCTGCCACAAGGCTTTCACAAATCCCCTTGAGCAAGGGACTAAGCACATATCGGTTCGCCGTGGGCTCCAGCCAACCCAGCTGTCTATCCTTAACTGGTCGGTAAATGGGTACCACTGCGGTGGGAAGGTAACAGGAGTCTGTGTTCTGGCGTAATGCCTGATGAAGGGCTGGCCCCCCTTCCACAGATGTAGTCAACATTAGAGTTGTCGCTCCTGGCTTCGGGCTGTGAATCCGGAGATAAGCACCGGCACCCTATAACCTTCTGTAGGTTGGAGTTCTCTCCAGGGGTCACTTTACCTTTACTTTACCAGAAACAATTCAGTCAAATTCGTTGGCTTTCTATTTGCTTGTTATTCAACAGTTATCGTTTAAAGAATGAGAAAATTGGGTTTTTGAGCAAAATTTGAAGTATTTATGTCCAATTTTTGAGTTCATTAAAAGGAGCCTAGAGAGGAGTAGTTGTACCAAAGAATGTTTGCTTAATATAATGTAGAGTGAGTGCAGTTGTCTATCCTTTCTTCTGTTTCTATATCTTTTGGCACACGGTTTTTTTTGTGTCCAGGAGCGTGTCCAGACACAAATTTTCTTAGCTGGACACAAAAATTTTTAGCTGGACACAAGGTAGACACGGCTAAATTTTTCATAGAGAAGTGTCCAGAAAAAATTCCTGAGCATCCCAATCTTTAAAAAAGCTCTAACTTTTCTGGGGGGGCTATCGCCCCCCCAGACCCCCGCGTACAATCCTTACATTTTTCTCCTTTAGGCTTTGGCCACCTATCTTAACTTGGTTAATCGTTCCACAACTATGTACCTACGTACTCTTATGCTTAACATTTCTATTTTTACTTATTTTATTTATATTTGTATTTAACTTAATTTAATAATTTCTTAGAAAATCCACCTCTAGGGCGAAGTTTCTTTAGCAAATCCATGAAGTTAGTTCGATTTGGCAGTTGAAATTTCAAGGTAACTTTAGCCATTATATATTTGTGCAAAAATTAGCCAATATTAATTTCTTAGAAGGCTAGTTTTTAAAAAATTCTTCGGCTTCTGGGGGGCTCCGCCGAAAAAAAAACTGCGAAATTCCGCACTGTTTTTGAAAATTCCGCAACTTTTTTCGGAGCCCTGCGTAAAGTTCAGCAAAAAATTTTGACCTTGAGTAGAAATTTTCAGTTATCTCTGATAATAAATACAAGTGTTTCAGGTACTTTTTGCAGAAAATTCCAAAAAATTTTCGCGCCTTCGGCGCGAATTTCTATATTCATACATTTCAGTCCTATCCGAGATAGAATACTTAGTGAAGGCTTATGCAATGAAATTCTTTTAGTATATTATAATAATAATATAACTAATAATATAACCATAATTTTAAACAATTTTCGCCCTGTGGCAGTTTGTTTATATTTTGGGTCTTTACTGGCTGCCGAAATCAAAGTTTTGAGTGTTTCCATCAAGGATTTTCATCAGTTTTACAAAATTTTCTCAGCCGCATCTCTACGTTTACATTTTATATTCTTGTAAAAATTATTGTCCTGTGGCTTGCGACGTCAACAAGAAAAGTGTGGCATTGGTGACCCTTGCAAATTGCTAGACAATTGCAAACAATAGACAACTATATATATAATTTATTCGCATAATAACAAATTTTATTCCTACCCTAAAATAACGCGTTAAATACCACTTATGTAATATATTATATATTATATAATTATATATAGTCAGGGGGGGAGGAAGAAAAACACAAATACGGAAGCAAGCCCCCAACTTTTTCTTCGCTTGGATTTGGATCGGTTTGAGTATACCGTTATGTACCGTGGGCAAATACCTATCTAATCGTATATTCAAACTTCTCTTATACCTCACTCAGCTTTGGCAGTAACAGGATTTGTCCATGTTTTTTTTACCCGCAAATCGGGGGAAAAACATGGTGCGGGGAAAAAACATGGCACGGATTTCTACCAACCAACCATTTAGAGTGGTTTAAAAGCATTGTTTCAGCTGTTTTTAGCGTGCAAAACTACCTAGGCACCCTTCTAACCTCACAGCAAGCTTAAAACCCGATTTTTTGGTCTAAATGCTAAATCCGCCGTACCTAACCTGTTTGGGCATGAAACCTGCTGGGAACTGGCCATAATATGCAGAATATCACTAGAAACAAGTTAGTTGTGTTAAAAATTGCAATATTCCATCATTTTTTAAGTTTTTTCAAAATTTTCATTTTTACCATAGAAACTTATGAAACCTGGCATATTGATGCTGCAAATCAAATTTTCGAGCTAGAAGCTTCAAAAATGCTTAAAGTTGGCATATTTTGAGGTTTTTAGTGGTTTTAAAGCATTCTCTTTCCTATAGAAGCATTAGTTACGCCTTCCTGAAGCATACGCAAAAATTTTAAAATTTGGTCACCATGTTTTTTTTCCCCGCTCTAGTGGACCCAATGTGGGGGAAAAAAACATGGTCAAATTTTTTTACTGGGTGTACGCAGGGGAAAACCACTATTGCCATGTGATAGAGTAAGTCAAATTATGCCCGCATGCAAATTTATAGTAGCCAAAGTTTGATAGTTAGTTAGATATAGACTTGCAAACTTTCGAAAATCCTTAGCATTTTGGCCAATTTTGGGAGGTCAACTTTGGTCAAGTACTGTACTTCCAGAATCAAACTTAGAAACCAATCTGGTACTGTAGGGTATACTTCTAGACTTGCTCTTTCTAATGGGCTATACTAGGCAGCTGCACCTGCTATGGTTGGGGAGTAGGCGACCATGTTTTTTCCCCTTCTTTTCCGTCATGTTTTTCCCCCCTCTGACTATAGTATATTAGCGCTGCGCGAAATTTTGTTTCCGGACACAACTTTTCTTAGCTGGACACAAATAAAATTAGCTGGACACAAGTTTGACACAGTCCCGATTTTCAAAAAAAACCCTGTTTTGGCAATCGTTCAGAAGAAGAGTACTGCAAGACCTGTTTTTCGTGGCCTAAAAGCGGCCGATTATCCAAACTTATTTAAGTCTTCACCAAGAATGCGTCACTCAACAGAATTAAACCAAAGTAGCTGTACGCTACATTTTATCCTTAACGTGTGTGTGTGCAAAGTTGTAGAGGTGAATCTATTATACCTACAACAAAAAGTTTCGGACACAAACTTTTTCATTTCCCTATGTTCAGCACACTGGCGGATCCAGGAACTGGTGACGGGGGTGTCGGTAAAATTTTTTCCAGTGGGGGGTCTGGGGGCGCAGCCCAACAGAAGTTGAAGAAAATTTTTGGTTTTGCAATAAAATTGGTCTTCGAATCTTTAATCCTTTTCATTTTGAAGAACTGGTAAAATATTGTAAAATACTACACATTTTTATGCAAAAATAGTAATTTTCTGCGAAAAATCGGTTGCATTTCAAACAACAACTAGAAAACTCGCGAGGGCGCGATTTTTTTTGGTTTTTTGCCCTTTTCTCTATTTTTCTCCTTAATTTTTTCTACCTTCGAATTCGACGGGGCACCCCCTCCACCCTGGCGCCCCTGGTCCAGCGCAAGTCGAAGTAACCTTTGAAGGGTTCCATACAGAACGATGGGAACAATATTACGCAAAACGCACTTGTGTTGTTTTGTGGGTGGGGACTACAAATAAATAATAAATAAATAAAAATCGGTCAAAAGCGACCACCCCCTCGTAAATGCTTTATCATAGGGGTCGCGGTAGCCTATAATATGAGAGAAAATGGTCGAATGACCGTGTAAAACAAGGCTGCGCAGATCCTGCGCAGATTATGTGCGCAAAAAATTGTACGTGTCGAGTTTAGTAAATTTGCCAAGTTTCATCCCCGTACCACTCTCCGTTATGCCCCAAAAATCGCTTACGAAATTTGTGTTTTTTCTTTTTTTCCGGTTTCTCGCTTTTGATGTCTCATAAGGGGATTTTGTAGCTTGAATAACTACAGATAGAAAATTTTTGCCTATGAAACCCATATATTCTTGTAATACAAGTCAAAAATAAGAAAATAAGCTAGTTTTTGTGTCTCCCGGGGCTGGAAAAAATTTGTGGCTGGGGGCCAAAATCGGCCAAAACGCTAAAATGGCCAAAAAGTATGCTTCAAAGGCGCCTTAATAAGTCAGACTGGGCTATATATGGGGCAATACTGACTATATGGTTAAACAGTACACATATCGGGGTCGTTCAAATGCTATATAATTTTCCGGATCTGTGCGTAATTTTTGGGTACTGGCCGGCCGAAGTTGGTGAATATTGGGTCGAACTTTGAACCAAAGTTTTTCGCTTATTTTGCTACATGGGTGGCTCAGATTTTGTATACAAAGGTTTTTTGGGACGGAGAATCGATTCCCGCTATCAGTTTTGCTGCCCGAGTAACCCAAGTTGCTGGGCTGGTTCCACTTGACCGTCTGAGGGGTCAGGTGGGTAACCGCTTCCCGGAGGTCCATAGTAGGCTTTACTTAGCCTCTGCAAACTTTGTCTATAGCGATTTTCTGGTGCGCCCAACTCCTTCCCGGTATTCGTTATTGCCGTCCGACCCACCCATCTTGCTCTGCTGGTTCCACTTTGCCGTCTGGAGGGTCATGTCGGTGGGGGAGGTCATGTGGTCAAAAATGAAAATTTTCAAAAGTGGTCAAATTTGGTATCAAATGAAAGTCCTACCTAAGCGAGCTGAGCAACTTTTGTCATAGAACTGCATGCTCAAAGTGGCTGTAGAGTGCTGTGGTGGGGTGGGGACTTAGGGCCATTTCGCAAAAAGAGCTTAAACGGCTTAGCTTAAACTTGCATTTATTTACGAAAAGGTACCTCGGCTTAAACGGCTTAAACGGCTTAAATGGCTTAAACGGCTTAAATTTAAGCCGTTTAAGCCGACCTTTTCATAAAAAACCATCGGCTTAAATTTTAAGCCGAATCCTTTTCATAAAAAGCACATCGGCTTAAAAATGTAGCGGCTTAAAATTAAGCCGTTTAAGCCGACCTCCTTTTCGTAAATAGTTATAGTTTAAGCCGTTTAAGCCGGTGGCTTAAAATGCAGTGCAAATTGACTGTTTTTTAAGCCGCGTAAAATCACGCGCTTAAACGGCTTAAATCGTGGTAGTAGTCAAATTTAAACGCACGTAACTTTCTTAATATTCGGAGTACATCAATACTATTTAGATCAAATTGAAGCTCACAATGAGAAGAATCCAGTGGCAATGGTCCTACAATTTTAACTGTAGTTAAATATTTAAAAAGTAGCCCCAAATTAATAATCGTCGTCTATACTGCTCGATACAGTATTGTACCAGCTTTATAAAGTTTAAAAATACTTTTTGTTGACTCAACTTAAGTTATTCTCTATCTTTACTGGTTACAAATGAATGCTCCAGCCTTGTAATCCACATAAAGCTGTCGACATTTCCAGCAAAAGTGTCAATCGTCAATTTGTTTTATTTGTATTATTTGTTTGCTGATAACCGTTCAATTTACCTCGCTGTCTTCATGATTACTGTTAAAGATATTATTATTGAGATGGAGATATCGGACAAACGCTTCTTCTACCCGAGGACTCCACATCCAGAACGACAGGACTATTTAAGATAATTTGGCCCCTATATACTTAACTTCAAACGCAAAAAATGCAACTTGTTTCTAGTTTCTGCAGGCAGGTTTCAGTGTTTAGTGAAAACGACACCTATGTAAACTGAAGCTTATTTGGGAAGAGAGCAGGAACTGATATTGGCAAATTTATGTCGCCTTTGCAACTGAAAAATAGGTTAGCTAAAGATACTGAAACGTGGACTGAAACTGGAAAAAGTCTTTCCTTTTAGACATGACAATTTTAAGGTTATAAGCTGCGATTCTGTTGATTTTGTGGTTTAGGAGAGGCTGACTAATCTTCAAGTTCAGCTTATACAAGTGAATAAGGCAGTACAATACGGAGTGAAACAGAAACTTGAAAATTAAACTGATACTATATTTCTGCGGTGAATGAAATTATTTTGTGTTGCCGACTATAACCTTTGACCAATACTAAGATCGGCACGTGGAACAACGCAAGCCCTGTCGAATGAATGAAGTGTGTGAAGCAGGTCTGGATTCGGCTTAAACAGCAATTAGGGGTGGGTCGCTTTTTGGCCGATTTTTCGAACTTCTCCGATTTTGCTTATTTTTGCATATTTTATACTTCCAGTCCCAACGAGTCCGCAAAACAAGATAAGAGCGTTTTGCGTAATATTACTTCTATCGTTCTGTAGAGCCCTTCAAAGGTGACCTTGACATGTTTTAAATATAGGAAAATGAAAAAGTTAAGTTTAAAAGTTTGTGGCAGAAATTTTTTTGCTGTATACAAGATACAGCGAGACAACATTGCACACACGTTTAGGACATACCATAGAGTGCAAGTAACCCTTCTGGTACAATTCTGTTGAGTAGAGGCTTTTTAGCGGTTTTTCAAAATTTTGGAAAATTGGTGCTTTTTGTACCATGAAAAGCAGGGCCAGCAAACTATTTCGGTCTCTCCTGCACGACTGACAAAAGCTACAGAAATCGCTTTTAGATAGTAGCACTCTGCGCATATACAGAATTTGTAAGACAGTAGTCGCAAATTTTTACCACTTGTAGTGCCCTCAAAAAACTTGCCAGAGAATGTGCGAATTATCGTAATCGTAATCGTAATTTTCCACAATTTTCACGTTTTTTTAATAATTTCTTACTCTATCCATTCGAAAGCCACCAAATATGGCACACAAGTCTTTCAATATCTGCCAACTATTGTGGTAATGACAAATGCTTCAAGGTTGAACTTTTTGTCCTATTGGTTCCTTTGATCTCATATGTTTCAAATTTATCAATTTTTGAATTTTCCAAAAACAGTCAAATTGGTATCACTCGATATCTAATGAAGCGCTGAACAACTTTTCTAATAGAAGTATGTGTCTGAAATGTAATATCTGAAAGTTCGAGCAAGTTAAAGTTTGAGGGCCAGTTAGCTGTACTGTGAACGAATGGATGGATATTCCGGAGTCGTTTTGGCATTAAAATATTAGCCAACCCACAGAATTAATTTGCCATATTAGTTGACCCAAATTTCGCTACCGTTCTGTCGCAACATGACCTTGTAGGGCAAATCACAGTGATTTTCTAGTTTTCCAACTTTATGGCTGATATCTGCCACAGTTTGATTTCGAACTCTAATGTATTATCTTGTTTTTGAGAACATATGCACCTCTACTGTTTGCGAAAATGTGCGAAATCCGTAATTATCGATTTTGACCCAAAGCAACCCCCTTTAACGAATACCATTAGCGAATCATGATGGCAACTGACCGACCGCGACCGCGAACATGACCTCACCTTAAAACAGGGTTACTTAAATAATCATATGTGATTATACACATTAAGTTATCAGAATGCAACAGTAATTTATATATTGTGTCTGCTATAGTCATAAAGACAAATTTAACTTGGGAGATAAATAGTGAAGATTAGCTACAATCATGCAGAATAAAAGCCCGCATTCGCTTTTATTAATAGTGAAAATGCTTTCATAAATAATAGGCTTAAACGGCTTAAAAGGGCATAGCTTAAACGGCTTAGCTTAAATGGCTTAAAAATCCTTTTCATAAATAATCGGCTTAACCGGCTTAAACGGCTTAAATTAAGCAGTTTAAGCTAAGCCGTTTAAGCCGCCTAAGCCGTTTAAGCCGTTTAAGCCATTTAAGCCAACTATTTATGAAAAGGATTTTTTAAGCCATTTAAGCCTTTTAAGCTAAGCCATTTAAGCTAAGCCGTTTAAGCTTTTTACGAAAAGGCCCTTAGACGATTTTGGGTCAAAAATAAAATTTTTCAAAAGTGGTCAAATTTGGTATCAAATGACAGTCCTAAGTGAGCTGAGCAACTTTTGTCATAGACTGCATGCTCAAAGTGGCTGTGGTGGGCTGGGGTCGGGTGGGGACTTGGCGATTTTGGGTCAGAACTAAAATTTTCTATAAGTGGTCAAATTTGGTGTCAAATGAAAGCCCTAAGCGAACTGAGCAACTTTTGTCGAAGAACTGCATGCTCAAAGTGGCTGTAGAGTGGTGGGGTGGGGTGGGGCTTAGGTGATTTTGGGTCAAAACTAAAATTTTCTATAAGTGGTCAAATTTGGTGTCAAATGAAAGCCCTAAGCGAGCTGAGCAACTTTTGTCGAAGAACTGAATTCTCAAAGTGGCTGTAGAGTGCTGTGGTGGGGTGGGATGGGAACTTGGCGATTTTGGGTCAGAACTAAAATTTTCTATAAGTGGTCAAATTTGATGTCAAATGAAAGCCCTATGCGAGCTGAGCAACTTTTGTCGAAGAACTGCATGCTCAAAGTGGCTGTAGAGTGGTAGTGGTGGGGTGGGGTGGGGCTTAGGTGATTTTGGGTCAAAACTAAAATTTTTCAAAACTGGTCGAATTTGGTATCAAATGAAAGCCCTAAGCGAACTGAGCAACTTTTGTCATAGAGCTGCGTACCCAAAGTGGCTGTAGAGTGTAAGCGGTACGAGCTGTGGTTGGCTTGCGCGCTGCTGTTGAAACTGATGGTTTCGTAAGTTCAAAAGCATACATATTTAAAATAATGGAAAACAAGAACAAAACGTGCTCCTTCGTCGCATGTAAAATACATATGAGTCTTCGTAGGCAGGTTGTACATAAGCAAAAACTAGTCTGTAAAGTTCCGTTGGGAGGTTGTAAATTAAGGAAAACAAGTTGCAACCGCTTAACATATTGGCTTAACGAGGCTCATATTGGCGTCGCAGTGCATTCAACATTAAAGCCTCATTAAAGAACCTCAGCTTCATCCTCATTACGGAAAAAATGAATAGACGTTGTGACCCAGAAGAAATGGACTGAAGTGAACTACGACTGCTCAAGCTGAACTGTACATGCAACCTGATGTTTCCTGAAACACTATGTCACACCTAATATTTCGCGATACGCTGAGGTACACGGTACACCTAATGCATTCTCGAAACACTTTCACATTATGCGCACGCAGAATGCGTTCCCACTTGGCTCTGAGTCAGGGCGCCTCATGGCGTACCGTATTGAGCATATGCATACTATAATGACTGATCAACAACCTATATGTGAAGGACAATTTGTAATGAAAAGCTTTATGCAGTATGTATTTATATAAAAGTAAAATATATATCTGGAAATTATTCGTATTATGACATACCAGGGTATTTTTTACAGGGGGGGGGGGGGGGGGGGGGGCCCCCCCCAAATTGACCTTCCCCCCCCCCCCCGAAAATGCCCCCCCCCCCCCCCCCCCCCCCCGGGATTTTTGCTCCCCCCCCCCCGGGATTTTTTTGGAGGCCCACATTTTTGCCAAAAACAGGCCAATTTTCAAAACTTTTCCGGTATTGCCGGAGATTTTTTCGTAAAAATAGCTATTTTTAGCTTAAATCCTGGCATTTTTGAGAATTTTTTCGTTTCACCATGCAAAATACGCCAAAAATATCATTTTTTGGCTCATTTTTGCAAAAAATCTTCCCCCCGAAAATTTGTTCCCCCCCCCCCCCCCCCCCCCCCGGGGGGGGGAGGGGTCCCCCCCCCCCCCCCCCGAAAAAAAATCCCTAAAAAATACCCTGACATACGCCAATATGAGCCTCGTTGTAGGACAGGCTCATATGTTAAGCGGTTGCAACTTGTTTTCCTTAATTTACAACCTACCAACGGAACTTACAGGCTAGTTTTTGCTTATGTACAACCTGCCTACGAAGACTCATATGTATTTTACATGCGACGAAGGAGCACTTTTTGTTCTTGCGTATTTGTTGCATTTTAAATTTAGACAACATTTTAGAATCTGCTAGCGGAGAGGATTCCAAGGAAGATGAACAAGAAGACTCAGGTTCTCATGGAAACGAAGTGGAAGATGTAAAGGAAAACGATAGCCAGATGGAGGACCCTGATAAGCTTTCTGGTATATCGATGCTAATCTTTATTTCATAGAATCTATTAGCACGATAAGGATGAAGGTTTCTGCGGACAAATTTTCTGTTCATGTCAAGATATAACAGGGTGCTGTGCACATCCCCCCGCGATTACTAGTCGCTTGTGCTAGGAGTCCTATATACCTGCTGACAAATGGCTACAACTGTGAAGGAGTACGTATCCTCAGGATTCAGAACAGATACCCTATGCAGTCCCTATTACCTTCTCACACAGGTGGTAACTTATCCAGTTGAAATGGATATATAGGTGGGTTGTATCTTTTGGAACCGAAGTGTCCTTACGTATTACTTTGTGCACACGAACACACTTGCGTTACTTGTATGTAAAGTCTGCCACAAATGTGTGTAGAAAACTGATCACCCATCCATCATTCAATGTTGATCAGTGGCCCGTGCCATAACATCTTATCTCTCAGGATTCGTCATGATGAGAATTTTGAAAAATTTAAAAATGTCGGTTTATCTGGGTTTTTGTTCGGAAAACGCGAACTAAAAGTTGTTTACTTAAGCAAATTTATCCCAAGAACGTAGAAAATCGATTAAGGTTTGATGTTTTATTCACATTTTTCTATTTTCAAAATTCTTTGGTCTTTCCAGCTTTTGCACCATTGACAAGCCATTGCTCGCTCTGTATCTTATGGAAAAATTTTTCGTTTTCATTTTCACTCCTGGCTTCGGGCTGTGAATCAAGAGATAAGCACCGAAGAGATAACAGGAGATGAATCCGCACCCTATAACCTTCTGTAGGTTGGAGTTCTCTCCAGGGGTCACTTTACCTTTACCTTACCTTACTTTTAGTTAAACTGACATGTCCGGGAAAAACTAGCCAACCGCGTGCAACCTACAGGCACAATTTGGGGTTCCTACTCAGCATCCTGTGTGGTCTTTGAATTATTTAGTAGAAGTAGATGCTGTTTTATTTGCTTGTTTACAAAGAAGCACAGTTTTTGTTAGTGTTTATTTGTCCGTACGATCAAGCATGTTGGTTTTGTGTAGTCAGTTTTTCTTTCCCGACTGGTTTGGCTTGGCTTGCTGCTTTTGCTAGAACCAAAGGATGTGGTTTTTGTATTATGGCTCTTTCTTTCTTTATTTTGATTAGATTTGATTTTTGCCCCTACCTGAGACCCTCTACCTGGGCTTATTCTAGGGAATTTTTCTTGGGGGGGGGCTCTTTGGGGGGGGGGCCCTCGGGGGGTGAGTCATTCTTGGGGGGGGGGGCGAAAATTTTTATAAATTTTTCTAAAAACATGCTAAAAATGGCGCTATTTTTATAGTAATCGCCAAAAAAGTTCGTTTTTAGTGCAAAAATAGTGCTGAAATAGCCAAAAATCGACTAAAAATCTCCGGCGAACCCGGAAAATTTTTGAAAATTTGGCCTTCTGAGCGATTTTTTCAGGGTAAACGTTGGTACCAACAGGGGCACCCACTTTTTTTGGGGGGGGGGGCGATTTTTGGGGGGGAACGATTTTGGGGGGAAGGGTGTTTATGGGCCCCCCACCCCCCCCCCACTAGAATAAGCCCAGTCTACTTTATTTCGATCTTTCTTCTTGCTCTGGTTCATGGTATTCCGTTTTTATGTTGTATATAATCTCATCAAATTAATTGTAGCCGAAGAGCGGGCCAATATTCACGATATGGTGGAGGATGCTTTGGCTGATAATGCTGAAACTTTGGAACAGCTCAGTCGGGCCCAGCAACAGCAACAGCAGGACGTGGAAACTGACAATCAGAATAACAAGGAGACGGCTACAGATGAATCAGATGAGGCAAAGAAGGCGGATTCTGAAGAGCCAAAAAATCCGAAAGAAAGCGAACCAAAGGATATCGCTACGTCGACTTCTGCTGAGAATGAGTCGGCCCAAGATAAGATCGTTCCTGACGAGACAGTTGAAGGTTTGCCATTCATCCATTTCGTCTCTCTCTCCTTTTCTTGAACAGTTATCAGTTTTTTGTTTAAATCAATGTTGTAGTTTGTTCGTGCTGGTGGCTCAGTTTTTGTTTATTGCTTGCTGTTGCTTTCCTCTGCTTGCGAGTAGTCGATATTAGAGTGACATTGTGTGTTGAGTTGTTAATGTGACCCTATTTTATTTCGGGTGTCAGTTTGTTTCTTATTTTTCCTAAGTTCTTTTGGAAATAATTTCAGTTGGCGGATACCGTTTGATTTTTTGGCATATTTAGATGACAAAAAGACTGAAGAAAAACAATCTGAAGAAACTGGTACGGAGGATGCAAACGGAGAGGCTACTGAACAGGATGGAAATGAAGGGGATGAAGAAGAAGATGCTGATGATAGCGACGACGACGACGCAGAAGGTGCCGCCAACGATGAAGAAGTATGGCGTTTTCTCCCTCTTTCTGTCAGACTTATTTATAATTTCTTGGTTCCTGGAAATACGATCCTATCCGTAAATTATTTTAAATAAGGCTATCCTGTCGTGCGTGCAAGGCTGCATACAGGGTTGTTCTACAATTCGTAGTGTACTGACAGACACATTCTGGTAAGATGTACGGGTTCTCACATTATCTCTGTTTACTAAATGTTACAAACTTTAAGATTTATATACCAATTTAGTCTGGAAAATCATGCCTGTCGATGCATACTATGGGTAGTCAGTATATATTTCAGCTACACAAATAGTTGTGCGTACGCATGAGCGTACGGTTTGTGCATTTCATTTGGAATTTGGAAATTGACAAAATGACAGGAAATTTTGCCAACGTTTCTGAAAAGTCCTGAAAATTTCGCTAGATTTTCATTATTTTAGCCCACTGTGTTCAAATTGGCGTTTGGTTTCTTTGTTGACACATAGAAAGGAATGTTTTTGCAATTTCTGCCAAAAGCATAAACGTTAAAGGAAGTTACAAAAGTTCTGTTACAAGATAGTAGATTTGCTCTGTAGCCAACAGTTTGCACACGATTTTCGAAGTCATGTCGTAAACCATCAAGCTCTGCTTTTACGTACAAATTATTTCTATAAATGTATTATTGGATTTCGTGAACTGTGGCGTGCCCATGACACAACATGTATATAACTTAACTTCTGTAGCTTTCTGAATGAATCGTAATTTTTAGGACGCCGATGATGTGTCCAATCTGCAGCTTTCCTGGGAAATGTTGGATTTGGCGCGAATCATTTATGAACGGTATACGCATTTAAAGCCCAGGGTTTCAAATTTCCATTTTTCACCATTAGAAATTTTGGCAAGCTTGTACATTTTATGCACCGCCGAAATTATTGTAAAGTGTGATATTTACTTTTCTAAATCTGGCTCCTCTAACAGGTGACTACTCCTCAGCTCTTTCCCCAAGAAACTCGGTCGAATAAGAGGCTTGCAAGCTAGTCTTCGTTTTTGCATGAGTAGGTTAGTCACCAGTGCTCATGCAATTTGTGTGTTATCGATTAGTTTTCATACTTCGTGCGTACTTGTTTAGAGCTGGTGATATGCTGAAAGCTGCAGACTGTAAAAATTATCTTGCTCAAGTCAGCATGGAAAATGGTAAGAATTTATGCGTAGGGACGGGAGTTACCCAGTCTGAACGAAATGCCTGAACATGGCTTTGGTACACTGGAATGGTCGCAATTCTAGGGGCCTGTTGCATAAAATTTCAATGCCTACATTGTTGTGTAAATGCAGCAGTTGGGTTGCATAAAAATGACTACATTTTTGTGTAGCTGCATAGCTGTACTACATATTCCCACAATGCTACATTTTCTACATTTTTGTGTGGATGTATTATTGGATTGCATAAAATAATTGCGACACTATGTACAAGGAAAATTTGTAGCAAATGTAGCTACGTTAGCCACAAAGGGTTGGGCCGCTGTCCGTTGCCGATTATTTTGCTAATTTAATGGCAATTTTAAACTAACGATTAATAGTAAGGATATTCCGTTCCTAGATAGATGCTAGTAAATGGGTGTAGAAAAGCAATAAAAACGTACGAAATTAGCTAAAAAATTTCTATTTGTTACCCCAAAAGGAGGGTCTGGACCTTTTGAACTACCCACACTGGGTGCTGCATTGATGACATAGCATTTTCGCTATGCGTGGCGTCCGTACGTATTAGTAACTTAGACCGTATGTATTGGTTTTGCTGCAAGCTAGAAATAAATAGTTCTGTTGAAGTGCAGTGTTTTTGTTTTAGAAGCTTTCGATGACGCTTTGATGGAACTGAAGTCCTGTTTGGAAATTCGTCAGAGTCAATTATCTGCCAATAGTCGTCTCATCGCCGAAGTGTACGTTATCTAGACTGTCCGGATTTACTACATACGTAATTAATCAGCAAGTCAGCAGCAATCTTTAGTTTAGAAATAAGCCAAATAATCGACGCCCTTCTCTTTCATCGTTTAACTGCCAGTTTTGAAGTATGAGCATTACATTTTGACATAATAATGCTCCCTGTTTTTACGTTTAGACAACTGCAAATTGGTCTAGCCTATGAGAATGTGAAAGTATTCCCTAAAGCTGTTGAAGCATTCGAGGCATGCATTGCAACCCTTGATTCTAGAAAAGGTATATTTAGTTGATTTTTGCAATATTGCATTGTGATAATCACACTTTAACAATGGGTGGAGGTATGTTAAAATTTTGGAAACATTTCTTAAAAATTGCAAAACCTGTTTGTTTTGCTCTAAGATTGTTGTGTATTGTGATTTCCTGGATCGTCTGGGAGGGTCCCAATGTGATTGGAAAGGAGGTTCCTCCCCCACACCCTTAAGGAACTCCAGGACCGCCTGGGGCTCCTCCGAAAGGACCGAGGTGGTGGGGTTGGGGCCAAGGTGCGCATTGCCGTATGGGCCCGACAATGGATTAAAAGATGGAGGATATCTTCTTCCGGGTGCCCACAGTTAGGACAGGCCGGGGACGCAGAGATACCGATACGGTGTCGGTACTGAGGCAGTAGATTGCAGTGTCCATTGGCTCGCTCTATCTTAAAGATTGCCCTCTAAAAGCTAATTTAGCTGGAGATTTGCTTAAAATTTGCAAAAATTACATTTTTTGGAAACATTAAATGTTTTAAAGACGAGTTTGTAGAAGAAAGTCATAAGTGGTACTTACGACAATCGTTCACTATGTACAGTTCGTAGCACCTGCTGCCTTAAATCCCTTCAATGGAATTCTAAATGCCGTAAGTGGGAGATACGGCCTTTTGCTACACACGCACAAACTGTGAACTTAAGCTGTTTGTATTCAAAAAGGTCGCAACTCCGTGTTTAAGTGATTTAATGAAAGAGCTTGGGTAGGCGCACATTTTGGATACAGAGTAAAAAGTCGAAACTTAAACGCATAATCGGTTATTCTCAATTAAATGTTTCAAAAGGCCATAAACTCGAAAAGGCAAAGGTGTGAGTTACGACCTTTTGGCTCTCAGGCGATCTGCTCGGACTCCCCCAGATTTGGGACAAGGCACAAGGGTAGGCAAAAATTGGGCTGAAAGAAGAACATCTCTGGTAGTGATCAGTGTCTCTTCTTCCTCGAAACTATGGAATAACTTCTCTTTAATCATTATTGTTTTGCTTTCAGATGATGTCAAAAAACAAGTGGAATCTGCGGAAGGTATGTACTTGTTTTCTTTCTCAGTTGCATGGCCAATCCAACCAATACTACAGGTCCTGTTATTATCAAACTTGCGCGCTAGGCACACGGCTACCTGAACAAATTATTTGGAGCGTTTTCCGCATAGGCGCAGCTGCTTGGGCTTCTTTCGATGAAACGCTTGTCATATAGACAAGCATGGAGCATGACAGAAGTAGTCTGGACATGGCTTTAGTCAACAGAAATGTGATGTGTGCAGTAGTGTGTTCCTGGTTTTGACTGTAGTCGTTTTGCTTTTTCAACTAATCATTGCAATTTCAGCATTATATGCTAAATACTGACGTTGACATGGCTTGGTGCTAATTGTGCTAGTTAACTAATAAAACACAATCGTTTCGCTATTCCTCACTTTTCTGCGTAACTTTTTTCAGGCGACGCAGACAAAGTCAAGCTGCAGAAGGAGATTGATGAGCTCCAGGCCCTCGTGGACGATATTCGTGAACGATCCAAGGAGGCTGTTAATGCTGAGAAGATGTTCAAGGAACATGTTAAGGAGATTTCCGAAGCACTGATACCGGTACGTCGTTATTGCTTTTGTTAATATTTCCATGCACGTAGCGTTTGTAATTGTTTTGTATTGTTGTATTCGATGCAATATGTCGTTTGACGGTTTGAGCATACATCCATGGAATTATTCGCCAATTTCGTTGCACTTCATTGAGTTACATTGCGTAGGTAAAATTATTTGTTAGTAGGTAAAATTATTTATTAATTGACCGTGAGTCGGTTTTGGCTGGTAAATCTATAAATCTTTACATACATTCATTACTTGCTTCTTCTTCTTCTTCATCTTCCTGGACCGTCGTGAGCAGGCTCAATGCGGTTGGACCAACTAGAGTCGGCCCACATCCCGGAGATAGGCAAGGACCCTGGGGGGACCCCTCGAAAGGATGTCAAGCCTGGGCCGGGACCCGAAGTGCAGTCGTCTAGCGCCCCTGTGAGCAGGGCAGTGGAGTAATAGGTGAGGTAGGTCTTCTTCCGGAGCTGAGCAGTCAGGGCAGGCGGGGGACGGAGAGATACCCATCCTGTACCTCTGCTTGGCCAGCAGGAGGGAGTGACCGTTACATCTCAGCTGTGAGAGAGTCACCCGCTCCCTCCTGCTGAGACCTTGCTCCAGTTCCAGCGAAACAGGTTTATTCCCGTTGAATGTTCCATTTGTATCATCGGTTTTCCAAAGCCGCATGCATTCTTCACGGATATATCTTTTAACGGCGGCTTTGGCGGTGGTGTAGTCCAACTCCACGTTTTCCTGCTCCATTTCAGTTCCCAATTTAGCAGCGGTGTCAGCTGCTTCGTTGCCAGCAACATCGATGTGTCTGGGAGTCCACTGAACCGTGACATGGACCCCAATCTTCTCCAAGTCTGCCAGTAGCTTCCATATACTGATGGCCGTCGGGGTACTCGCGGATTGGCAGCCAGCTTTGAGATTGCCGGCGAGAGACAACGAGTCAGTACATACCCTGGCCTCTCTGAAAAGGCTTCCGTCCTCGGTTGCTGCAGCAGCAGCACCAGCCACATCAGCAGCAAAATGATCTTTCGCCCAGCTGAGAGCCTCCCTGAAAGCAATTTGTTCCGCTCTGAAGCTGGAGCACAGGGGACCAGCAGGAACAGTAATTTGGTGCATTAGCGTACCTCGACTCCCGTCATACACTACTGCACCTGAACCTCCGGCCTGATTGGCATCTTTCACAGCACCATCTGTCCAAATCAGCAGATCGGCAGGTGGAAGCTTCGCCAAGGCGGCAAGGGTGAGTTGCTTCAGCTGATGCGGCAGTAGATCTTTCTTTCTCGAGCTGTTGAGACCAATGCCAGTATGTACTGTGACATTGCCAGGTGAGTTCCATGGAGGGATTGACGGAAGACAGAGCGGCTCTCTTCTGTGCCTGGAAAGACCAGCCGCTTCAGAGACTTGCCGACCCATAACTCTCCAGGAGTTCTGACTTGGGAGACGTTGATTGACCGACCGCAGGCACGCCTCAGATCTGGGATTGTCTGCCGGCAGTCTGATTGATTTTTCATATCCAATTCCAACCAGTTCCTTAGCTCGCAGGTGTAGAGGAATTAGATTGGCCTCCAGTCTAACGTATCCGGCAGGAGTCCCCGGAAGGCATCCAGTGATTCGCCGGGCTGCCTGGTTCTGTATAGTTTCCAGCTTCTCAGCGCTGGTCTTGGAGACTGAGGGATACCACGCAGACATAGCATATTCCATTAGGGACCTTATGTAGGAGATGAACAGAATCCTTAGATCTTCTTTTCCAGGTCCCCATTTGCGGCCAGCCAAGGCACTAAGGATGGCAAGCCTCGGTCGAGTCCTCTGCTTCAGTTTCAGGCAGTGAGGAGCGAAACAGAGCTTCCAGTCGAAGGTGACTCCCAAGAAAGATGGATTTGGATCATAGGGTATGGGCCTGCCAAAGAGCAGCAGCGTCGGTCGATAGCTGGACTGTTTATTGTGTGTGGTGAAGATACAGGCTTGGCACTTTTCCACGTTGATTTCTAGGCCCCATTTCGTTGACCAGTCAGCAATCTGATTGAGTGCAAGTTGTAGCTTCTCTTCTGCTTTCTGGATGTTGGAGTCAGAGGACCAGATGGCGAGATCATCTGCATAGATGCTTCCTTCAACACCATCCGGTAGGCCCTCCAATATATCGTTTATGAAGACAATGAAGAGGAGAGGCGCAAGCACTGATCCTTGTGGGACGCCTTGATGGATTATTTTCCACCTGCTGAATCTTCCACCCAGTTTGACCCGGGCCTTTCGGTCCGAGAGGAAAGCCTTGATCCAACGAATACAGCAGTTAGGGACATTTAGCTCCAGCAATTTCTGATAGAGGCCGTCTTGAGATATGGTGTCAAAGGCTTTAGAGAAATCGATCAGGGCCATAGCTGTCCGCTTGGCCGGAGGCTTCTGCTGAAAGCCATCCGCTACTGACTGAATTATCCTGGCTACCTGATCTTCGGTTCCACGGAGTTGACGGTAGCCGGCCTGCAGCGGTGACAGTCGTCCTTCTGATTCGAGCACATACTGTAGTCGGGCCTTGATTACAGATTCCACCAGTTTAGCCATGCAGCTGGTGAGACTAACCGGTCTGTAGGATGCCAGTTGATGCGCTGGTTTTCCCTTCTTCAGGATTGGAACAATGTTTGCCCTTCTCCAGCTGGTCGGTACTTCGCCGGAGATCCAAGAGATATTGATAATTTTCAGAAGGTACTGTTTGCCCGCTGCTGGTAGTTGCTGGAGTAATTCGTTGCTGATATCGTCTGGTCCAATTCCTTTCCCCTTTTTCAGCTTCCGCAAGGCCAGATCCAGCTCCGTTTCTGTGAAGCGTTGGCATAGCAGAGAGGACTGATCTTGGCATTGGCAGTTCCTTCTTAGCTGATTCCGGATTCGGTTTCTGTTCTTTATTTGCTGAGAGGACAGCCTCCTGTAGCTGACCCGGGCGTAGTGCCTCATGAAGGCTTCTGCTTTTTGGCCAGTACAGCTGATGACTCTTCCATTCTCTTCAATAGCAGCACTGGATTGAGTTCCTTTCTTGCCATCGATAGAATGAATTACAGACCAAACCTGTTTAGGATCTGTTCTGACACTGAGTTTGTCTGCAAATCTTTGCCAAGATTCCTGCTTCAGCCTGTTTATCAGATCCAGAGCTTCTCTTTTGGCCTGAATCCAGGCTGGCCGCTGATCTTCATCTCTTCTTGCCGCCAGGAGCTTCTCTTTGCATGTTCGGATTGCCTGTTCTGCCTCCGGGCACCACCAGGGTACCGGCTGATTAACTTTTCCTTTCGGGACTGAGCGTTTGGCTGCAGAGATGATGCATCTGTTGAACCATTTTACTGATTTGTGGACTCCGACTGTGGCAGGGCAGGGAGCGTTCTGAAGGCATCTGTTTATTTTCGCCTGATAGGCACTCCAGTCCGCTTTTCTGTAGCAGGGCCTCGGAGCGCGGCTTAGCGGAGCATCATCCACTCGTTTGGGTAGGTTCTTCAGCTGGATTAGTAGTGGCAGATGATCTGACAGCGTATTCTGCAGCGGCCTCCAGGAGAGGCAATTCACCTTGGAGCTGTGGCAGATGGTCAAATCCGGAGATGTGCCACGCTCCGCTGCAGTTACTGGTGGTCTGGTGACTTCCCCGCTGTTGAGAACCATCATGTCCGATGAGACCAGCCAGTCTTCGATCAATTCTCCAACTTCATCGCCTGGTCGATTCGGCTCCCAGACCGGTGAATGTGCGTTGAAGTCACCGAAAATCATTACGTTAGGGCCCGCCGGGAGGCTGTGCGGGTCAAAACGCTGAATTCTGGTTTCTTCATTCTGTCTCTGTATCGGTGGCACATAGACGTTAACCAGCGTGAGAGACTGCTGACCAAGATGGATCTTGATGGCAAGGGCGTCGGTTGATTGGTCGGTAGCATGCACCAGAGGTGCATTCATCCTCGAGTAGCTGAGACCGTTTCTGATAAGTGTGAGCACACCACCTCCTTTCACCGGTCCATCCGCTCTTCCTGTTCTCCTGTTCATGATTTCCACCGAATAACCAGTGAACTTGGGGGGGTTGGAGATTGCCTTCAGTTGAGTTTCTTGTATCATTGCCACATCTACCCGTTCAGACTGTAGGAGATGAGCTAGCCACGCGGACTTCCTGTTGATTCCTCCTGCGTTCCACTGGAGGACAGTCAAACTTTGGCTCCGGTCAGAGCCTTTGGGCCTGTTCTGTGATGTTGCGTTGGCAGCTGTAGGAGCTGGGCTGTTGCTGCCTGTGGGTGCTGTCCCTGACAGCTGAGCCTGGGGAGGGGTTGAGTTAGAGTCAGTTAGACAGAGGGCGGCAGTAGTAGTAGTTGTGGATGGGGGAGGAGGACTGTAGGTTGACGAGCCCGCCGTCACGTTAGCTGATGTGGGAGGGGGGTTGGGATGGGATGAGGGATGACTGGTGGTTGACGGACCCGCCGTCACAGTAGTTGATGGAGAAGGGGGGCTGTGGAGGGGGGGCCTTGTTGGGAGCAGGCTGAACAAGACCAGTTGGCAGGGTATGAGGCTAGAGACCGGAGACCAGAGCATGGTCTAAGATGCACCCATCCAAGGCACTGAGTGCATTGTGCACAGTTCGTTCTTGCGTTTTTCCCGCAGACCGGGCACGGCCATTTGACTGGGATTTTCCTGACAGGGCCTGGATTCTCTTCGATGTCACCAGCGAGAAGTAGAATGCGAGCCCAGTACGCTGGCTTACCAGGCTCGCAGAGAAAAAACCCGACTGCACTTTTCGGGTAGGGCAGGGACAACCAAGGAGGGATAGTATGGTCGTAACCAAGAGACCAACCCAAAGTCGGCCCACCAATCGGGAGCCAGGGAGGGGGAGCCATTCGTCGCCATAACCCGGAGGGACCAGGGGTATGGGTTCTGCCCGTCCACCACGACCAAGGCGCTCCCAAGGACAGGATTACTTGCTTTGTTCTCTGTAGTGACATGTCTTCTGTGTTTATTTCTCATTTTTGAAAATTTTTTTAAATTGTTTGATATTTCACTTTATGGTATTGTTGCATCACATTATATTACAGAAGATAGCACTTTCTGTTTTACTTATTTTTCACCAGGAGTGTGCACTTGTTTTGGCAAATTAAATTATGTTCAAGTATGTATACTATTCTTCTTCTATGAGACTATACTAGTAGTATAGTCTTCTATGAGACGTATACGTCTATGAGACTCAGCTAAGTACTTAATTATTGTATTTTCCCTATGTTTGTTCCCTCGCTAAATATCCCGGTAACTTTGCTAAGTTCGTTCTATTCTATTAGATATACTTCTTATGTTTGTATTCTCATAGGCTAATTTGTGTTTTTAGAGTAGTCCTATCAAGAATGGCGCTGTCGTCGCCCCCACTACCACTGTTGGCTTCCAGGAAGGGCCTCCTACAACAACAGCTTCTGATATCTGCCATTTGGTCAGAAAGCCGCTGAAGGTTAATGGAACAAAATACTTTATTTTGCCAATGCTTGTGGCAGGATAATCTTCTTACATTTAACAGTTTGTTGTAAATTTGTGCTGTGTGGGACCTCGCCAGTCGCGTCAGGTCATCGGCTAGGATAACTACCTCCCACATAACGTTTGTACTGCATTTAAAATGCAAATTTTACCATTTTACCATTCTAACGACTGTCTAAAATATGGTCTATATTGCAAGCTCAACACTTATGATTTGCAGTATAACTTCGTTTATCACGGCAGGCCTTGTTATGGCTCTTAGCTGATGCATGCGCGCGTATCAAAACTTATCATTGATAAGGTTTGTCAGTAGGCAAAAAGTAAAGCTTCTACTCTAACGTTTTGATTTGGAATATTGCGATTGACTTGTGCTGTTTTTTTATTTCAGCGTAGTGTGGAACCGGGCGAATCTGTATCAAACGGTGTTGATAGTAAGAAGGCAAAAGTGGTCCTGTCTCCCAAGAAGACGCCTTTGACTGAGTCTGTGGCTGTGAACGATTGCGCTGTCGCTGCCGGTGATTCAGTATCCTCCAATGGAACCACCGAAGCCCAGAAATAGATAAAAAATATAATGCCTGTATTATGCTGGATAATATCTTAGTTTTGTTTGCATTCTTTACTAGTTACTATGTACCTAACTTTACATACTGCCAGTTTTTTTAATGTACTACTGCAGCTTGTCTCTTTTGTGTACTTGTTGGGGTTTTTTCAGTATTCCATTCCTATGTACCGTCATTTCATGTTTTTGTATCCATTTCAACTTTTGAGTTTTGTACTCTTGTTTTACAGACATGACTTTTCAGTAAACGTTTTACCAATGGTAGTGGTTTATGTTAGCGTAGGATAAGTGAAAACACATAATTTTGGCTGTTTTGAGTTAATAGACAAACTGTATAGATAAATTACGATCCTTAGCTTAGAATAAGCTTCACAAATTAATGTAAACCTCCAAGAAAGTACTATGTGTACATATAAATGCAGAAATTGTCTAAAATTGTCTGCTTTACAAAATGCTAAGTCATCATCAAAAAAATTCAAAAATTATCTAATTTGCTTAATTCAAAAAGTAAACTCGAACGACTGTTCAGTGCCGCTAATTTCCTGTAGTCAGATAATTGCTGAAATTTAATTTTTACTGTAGTTGTCGAATCGAACCCGTCTCGAACTTAAGGTGCTGGTTCGGGTTCGTGTATTTTCGTGCTTTAAAAGCAAATGTCGAAATTTATTCAAATTTGTTACAATTACATCATTTAGCAAATTTTTAAAAATATCGCGGCATGAAAATTCTAGTTTTAGAGAAATTAGCTTGCACTGTCGCCACCGTATACGGAGAAACGTATAGTCGTTTGGATCCTCCCGAGCCTGCGTGGCATAATCCATGCTATAAATTCATCCTTAGTGTAATTAGTGAGGTCAGGGAGTTGAACCACAGCACCACCACTAGTGTTTTAGAACGGCCGGCCCGGCTGAGCGTCTGGCCGTCGGGCCGGCGGCCGGCCGTTCAGCCGCCGGCTGGCCGTTGGCCGGCGGCTGGCCGCCGGCCTATCACAAATATTTGTAGATAACACTGCAATTTGAACAGAGCTACGAATATTTACAAAACAAATTCAAGACTGAAGGTGAACTTTATCCAAGTAAATAAGGTAAAAATTGTTTTCATCGTCTTTGTAATGCATAATTTAAATATTTCGCAATTTTCTGGCTCAGACACTCAAAAGTATGTGTTGCTAGCCGCCGGCCAGCCGGCGGCCGGCGGCTGGCCGGCCGGTGGCCACCGGCCAAGAACGGCCGGCAGCCGGCCGATGACATTTTACGGCGGCCGGTTCCACCCGGCCTGTTCTAAAACACTAACCACCACTATTACAAAGGACTGGCGCAACATAACACATTTATTTATTTATTTATTTATGTAGTCACTTCCCGCCCGCTAGCTGGAGAGCTGTCGCGAGGCCCCATAAAGGGACACCTGAGGTGGGCAGCAATGTGATAGCAAAGCTGCCCACATCAGATGTAGGAAGCTTAAAACACGGAGAGTCACCCCCGACACCTTTGCGTGTAGAAAAGCTGAACAAACCACAAAATGACAGTACAGGAACCGAAACACCAACACCCGAGATGTCTTTTATAATTGTACACGAAATTTATGGGTTTGCTTTAGTGAGGAGGCTGCCCCTCCCCATGTGATGTGGGTCATGTCGGACACCCCCCATTTTCATATTCAGCCTTAGCTCCTTACTCACCCATAAGTGCCCCGAAATATAGAGCCACTTTTACTGGTTTATTTCAAAAAGGAGTAGGTACCGACCATCCTTAAATTCTGTAACCAAGAGGACCCCTTTCAGGGGATCTTTTATGCACATAGCCACATAAGCTTAAAAATTGCACTATTTTTTAAAAAATTCCCTAGAGAAGCCGACCCCCCCGAAAACGTAGCCAGAGTTTTTGATGAAAAAACTGTCATTTAAAATTTTTTGTGACACATGTGATATCTATCTATCTATCTACTTGATATTTTGTCTCTTTTGGTTCCTCCACTCCCTGTTTTCAAATTTTTCGCCTAAAGCAAACCCAAATCTTTAAGGAAGACACTCTCTGGGTGGTACTGACATTAGTGGCCGGCCTCCGTTTAGTTCATTACTCAGTCTGCGACAGATACACCGGATACCGGGCAGGCTTACCTCATGAAAATATTCCCGACTATGAGAGGTTCCGCAGCGTAGTTAGTCCGTTCAAGCGACAGAGACGAGCCAGTGTCATGTTATTTCACTACGTACCAGGATTTCTCCCACCCTCCCTTCAGAATCACACTTACCATTATGAAAACTAGATACAACGTTTATCATGATCCTATCTGGGAGTGATTCTATCTCGGGACGGCTTGGCTCAATGGTTAGTGGCGGATACAATCCGCTGCCCCTTTCATGTCGGCGCTTTTTACAAATATAAAGATAAACTGAATGACAAGCAGTAATGCTTGCCGTTAACATTTCCAGCTGAACAATTTTATTGCCAGACACAAAAGCAGCAATGGCATCACCGAAGCCATCACTCCCGATAGCTGAGAGCCGCCAGCCACGGGCAACATAACACAAACCCTGACTGCCCTAGAGATATTATCCAGGAGGCTCTCTTTTAATCCCTGGGCGAGCCTCGCCAAGTTTGGGGAGTATGAATTTTTATGGGACGCCGTACCGACTGGCGCCTAAATAAAAGGGGAAGAGTGGACTTAGTGGGTCTTTTCCAGACTACCCCCCCCACCACTCAAAGTTCTTAAAACTCGACAAAATGAGCTGAAATTTGGTGTGGGTATGTTTTCGACCACGCTGAGTTCAAATATCGCGAAATTTTTCGATTTGGGGAAATTTGATTTTTTCGATTTCTAAGGGGGGACCAAGGGTAACCGAAAAATTTTTTATCTTCGATTTTGCTGAAAAGTTGTATATTGGGGTTTTCTGGGCCGCAGAACACGAATCTGAATTCCGTTTTTTGATTCAGCTTTTCGTTAGCTTGATATAAGCTAAAATTGTAAGCTTAAGTGGCCCAACTCTGCTATCCGGCACCCTAGCTAATAGTTGTGCAAATCCACTGCACAACTTTTAAAATTTGTGCACCATAATCCGAGCTTTAAAAACAACTAATGTGCATAAGCTGGAATGCTATGAAGCAATCAATTAGCTGGCTGCAAATTATAAAATTAACGAAACTGCTATCGGGCACCTTTCTATGATTGCACTTGGTAGCAACCATTTACAGTGCACATAATTCAAAATGCCTCCACTAACGAAGCCTTCATTCCCGAAGAGCTATCTCCTTATTAAACATCATGGAACAACAAAGACATACAACAACTGCAATACGCATACATCCACAGTAGCGAGATAACCTTAAAAACAAATTTCTTTATTCCCGAAGGGCCTTGTGTTTTTTCAGTGGCTGGCGTAAATAGCCTATGATCGAGGAATTCAGACTTACTCCGCTCTGGCGTATTTTTCATATTTATGCCGGATAGCGGTATATTACCGTTATCTGGCGTAAATACATGTAAAACAGGCGAAAATGTCAAATTTACGCCGCTCTGGAGTAACTATTAAAATTGTCAATTTTTCATGTTTACGCCGGATAGCGGTATATTATGGTTATCCGGCGTAAATACATGTAAAACATAGGCGGAAATGTCAAATTTACGCCGCTCTGGCGTAACTCTTAAAATTCGCAATTTTTCATATTTACGCCGGATAGCGGTATATTACCGTTACCCGGCGTAAACACATCACATGTAAAACATAGGTGAAAATGTCAAATTTACGCCACTCTGGCGTAACTCTTAAAGTTGTCAATTTTTCATATTTACGCCGGATAGCGGTATATTACCGTTATCCGGCGTAAATACATGTAAAACATAGGCGAAAAAGTCAAATTTACGCCGCGCTGGCGTAACTCTTAAAATTGTCAATTTTTCATATTTACGCCGGATAGCGGTATATTACCGTTATCCGGCGTAAATACATATAAAACATAGACGAAAAAGTCAAATTTACGCCGCTCTGGCGTAACTCTGAAAATTCTCAACTTTTCATTGTTACGTCTGATATAGCGGTGACGAACTGTTTAAAAAGCACAAGGCCCTTCGGGAATGATGAATTTTACATAAATTTTGCCACTTGTCTTTAATTTTTATGCTCTGAAAATGAAAACATGTCATAGGAAAATACACAAGGCCCTTCGGGAATGAAGCACTTTGTTTGAGGCATTGAGGCAGCATTGTTTGTATGAAATATTAAGTTACTGATCCACCTCCCCTTTGTAGTTGTTTTCCAAGTCCAGGTGCCGTTTTCCATGTGCTCTTTTATTCCGCCGTTATATCTTTAACATATGTGCAGTTGTTATGCAGTGCCAAATTTAATCCTTTGGCATATTTTTAAAGCTGAGACAGTCCTGCACAAATTTGAAAAGTTGTGCAGTTGATTTGCACAACTATTAGCTAGGGTGCCGGATAGCAGAGTTGGGCCGCTTAAGTTGTAAGCTTATGCTGAGCTAACGAAAAGCTGAATCGAAAAACGGACTTCAGATTCGTGTTCTGCGACCCAGAAAACCCTATATACAACTTTTCAGCAAAATCGAAGACAAAAAATTTTTCGGTTACCCCTAATCGAAAAAAATCTAATTTCGCGAATCGAAAAATTTTGCAATATTTGAACTCAGCGTGGTCGAAAACATACCCACACCAAATTTCAGCTCATTTGGTCGAGTTTTAAGAACTTTGAGTGGGGGGGGGCTAATCTGGAAAAGACCCGACCCGACTAAGTAAACACGCTAAGGATTGCTCCGAGCTAAGCCCGGAGCGATTACAGAAGAGTTAAAATTTAGCTCAATTATAAATTGATAAGATGAAAGGAATATATTAGACAACTAGCGATTTAATAGAAAGGCAGTTAGGAGGCATACAAAAATATAAAGTAACAAATTAACAAGACTTAGACTTACTGGCTACCAATTGTAAGAGAAGTGGGGGAGGGGAGACAGAAGGTAAAAATGTAATAATGGGGGGAAATTGGGGGAATGGAGTCTGAGCGCAAAAATGGGGAGAGGCTGCGAGTTGAGTTAGAAAAAGAGAGTAGAAACAAAAAGGGAATTAGGACTTTAACGGTAGGCAAGCAAGATCGGGCGAATCCAAAAATAATAGGCGGAGGGATATTCGTCGGAACCCCAAAATTTCTGGAAAACTATCGCACGCTTCCAAAGAAATTTCTCAACTGAAGGTGGTGTGACTAATGATTACGGGTGGGACTGTGTATTGCGAAATAGGGATTGATATAAGTAAAATTTGACGTTCAATCTCCGACAATCCAAAAATAAAGATATTTCCGTGTAGTGTTATCTTTACGGTATTTATTATTTAAAGGGATGGATAATTTTGATATTTTCACGAAAGTTAACCATAAAGATACTACATTTTCAAATATACGTTTTCGCATCCAAAAACACATCACAAATACCAAAAATCTATATACTCCAGTAACTGATCAAATAATGCTATTAACCGTTTTTAAAAGGAATTTATGATTTTTACAAGGAGTTTTAGGGATTTTAAGGTGAAAATCACGAAACGCTTCATGAAAAGAAAGTGGAGGAGAGGTAGTGTAGCGTCTTCCGCTACTGCCTATACTGCATCAAGCATTAATACATATGTTGAAATGCAATACAGGTATAATTTCACTGTATAGCTTAGTCATAAAATGCCTAATATTTGAAAAAAACAGCCAGTTTCAAAATTTTGCCGAAATATCCATTTTCTGCGCCAAAAAATGTCGACAACGGTAAAAGATTCCAAGTATATAACATTGAGTATTGTTTGAAACCTTAATACACATACTGTGAGAATTTTTAGTTGGGGACTGTATTTTTAAAGTATATATATATACGGTCAAACTTAATGACCCCATCCCATTTTTGGTCACTAAAAGCGACAAAATTTACGATTTTCAGCTGTTGGCTAACTTCAAAAAATAATTAAAATTTTTTGAAGTCCTAATTCAAACTTTTAATTCCACAGTGACACAGTGTCCATCTGGAAGTTTCAAACGATATCAAATGTTACCCGGTGCCTACACCAGTTCCGTGATTTTTTGGCACAGAATTATATATAATCGACACTTTTTGGGGTTAACACGCAGACCTCAACTTTGAGATGAAATTACTCGATAACCAATAAGACTTACTACTTTAATTTAAAAAACTCGTTGAAATATACTTTTTCGACAATCAAATATGTGAAAGAATGAAATTGGAGATGATAAAAATGTCCCCAAAGTGGACCCCCCTCCCTTTAAGCTAAGTGTGATTAATGTCCAAATAATTTGCTGTCATCAGATAATCTGTACCTTATTATGTTAAACAGTGGCACACTCAATAAAACGCCCATGGGCGGTTTTTTCGGGCGGTCTGGCGTTTTTTGGATTTCTCAGTGTTCGCTTTCATGACGGTGAAAATTACAACTTTTAGTTGAGGTTAACCTATATTTCAAGGCTTAGATTGAATCAATGTTCTTCGGATAGCAGCTTGTCGTCCACAGAAATTTATCGAACATTGGCAAAGCAGCAGTTATAAGACGGTTTCTTAAATCCCGTGGGCGTTTTTTCGAGGATGGTCGCTTTTTGGATTTTAAAAGAACATCCGAAATTGCCCATTCCAACAAAAGTCTCATGGGCCACTGTTTGGCATAATACGGTAACTCAGAGTTTTCAATAAATAACAGCTAATCCAATGTTAAACTTGACGAAGACTGGTGCAAACGATTAAATTAACTTGTTCAATTGTGGACAATATATTCTACAATCGACGCTTAGTTCTCAGTGCATATTTGAAAAAGTTGTCGTCTAAGTGCACCTTAGGCTGAATGATAATGTTTCTATTTTTAGCTATCGAGAATTGAGTGTGGATTATGACGACCACTAATGAATGGTTAACTGGAACCTTGGTAGCATACGTTTTAACTCTTTTAGTGAAGTCTAGTGCTATCTGGAAGTCTCGCACTCTTTTGTTGCTGTTTCGCCGATGGCTTCAATTTCGACAAAACCTATTCAGTCTGAGATTGCTGCTGCTGGAAAAGAACTGCGCCTGTTCCCAGAAAATTGGTGTGTCCGTGGGGACACCGACTTGTTTCATTTCCTCAAAAATTGCCTTTAATTTTTCCCTCTTTCCGAATTCGGATTCGAATTTAATGCTAGTAGGATTAACTGGGTCCGGCGGCCAAACTGAAGTAATATGTCGAATTGACGTGCTGAACAGTTCGTGCCCCCTGCATAAACGAACGGACTGTATTTTTATGAATGAGCTACTTAGTCTAGCCCTTACCTGCTACGGTAATGGGCCTCTTAAATCCAGGCTGGCTGTAAGATTGAAGGTATATATATGCTTATAAGTTCGTTTTTGCTGATACTTGTATATTTGGTTTTCCGTCCACTTTTTGGAGCCCTGCCTACTTTTAAGTATTTCCTCACCCTACCCACGTTTTTCGCGAGCAAAAGCATAGACAAATTTATTTTTCGGTTTAACCATTTAATCAATTAATCTTTTTAGATAATTTATAGACAAATAAACTTAAAGCTTAAAGACAGCTAATTTTTGGAGTTTTGCTACTTTTTCAAATTTAGGTATACTGCATCTTGAGGTTGCCGTCCCTGTTTTCTGTAGCCTCTGTACCCAGCTTCCTCCTCCTCTCCCAAGGTTAGAAAAATTAAAATTGTCTGGTTGTCCAGTAAACTCAGAATTGCAACTCTGTGAAGGATGACAGGAGGTTAGAATTTGCAAAAAATTAAAACTACCGTTACAGACGTTTTACTGATGGAGCTACTGTCTCCATGCGTAAATTTTATGTCTAATTTTCGGATTGTTATCTGGATTTAGTTAATTATTATTATTTTAATTATTTAAATGAACAGTTTCACGATGTCAGCAGCTAAGCAAAATGGTAGTTGAATTATTAGTTATTAGTTTTTTAACATTGGTGTGAATATCTATTTTTTGTTTGACTGATCTTGTTCTACATTTAGCCAGTGATTGACAGTCTTCCAGTCGCAGAAAGCATCGGAACTGCTCTGATCAAGGAATTGGGTCAGGAGGTGAATACAGCCTACGCGGATAAAGCATTACAACTGTATTTCGATAAATGCCGGTAAATTCTTCCAGCTTTGCAAGAGCAGCTTGTGCAGAACCAGTGGCGCACACAGGAAATTTTTCAGGGGGGCGGCCTCAAAAAAATTGGGGGTCTGGGGGGCGAAGCCCCCGAAGTTGAAAAAGATTTTGAAAACAAGGTCTAAAATGCAAAAATAAGCGTAAATGAAGCAAAAATCTAATAAACTTCGCGTGCGAAAATTTTTGAAAATGTTAAAAAAGTTGCTATTGAAAAAGGTTTAAAACGGTGAAATAAGGGTAAATTAAGCAAAAATAAAGTCAATTTCGCGCCGACGGCGCGAAAATTTTTGAAATTTTATGATGTTTATGATGATGATGGCGTAGCGCGGACAATAAAATTAAATGTTTCTTTTACGTCTGGTTTCGGGGGGGGGGCGGCCTCCCCGCCCCCCCCCTAAGTGCGCCCCTGTGCAGAACCCAGAATTAACTAGGAATTTACATTTACAGAAATTGAAAAGAAGATAATGCATGTATTGTTTAATTCAATATCCTTTATTACGCATATACAAAACCGTGACTTTTACATTGCCTACCTTCTCTGACTACCGAGTTCTGATTTGCTGTTAAAATCCAGCACCTAGGTTTTAGGTCATCCTTTTAGCCGTAATTGAGTCATAGTTTGGTTTTATTTTAATATAGTAATAATGTAAGTAAGTAAGTAAGTAAGTATGTAAGTAATAATGCAGTAGTATAGTGCTGTCAATTAATTATTGTCATACTTTCCTGTTAGTAGTGTTTATTTCTATTTTAGAGTCGTACGGTTGAATGATGTTTTTGCTATTCATGGTGAGCTTTATATCTTTTCTTATATTATCTTGCTTTTTGTAGCGTCAAGTTAAAAATTTTTCAAAGAAATTTCCATTTTTAATTGTGCGGTAGGTGTTCCCTGTTGCGGCGCCATGTAGGGGGTCCCCCTTTTTTCAAAGCCCTAAAAATTTTGGGAAGTTTTACCGTAAATTCCAGAAAAGTTTTTCCAATTTTTAATATTTTTAGCTCAGATTTGTCGGTTGGTTTTGCATTTTGCCGATAAAATTAAGTTTTATGAAATTTCTTAGAAATTTGGACATATTTGTATGAAATGCACCTGCAAAGAATGTATGGGTCCTGCACCCAAATCCCAAGGAGGTCCCGGGCTAGCCGTGGCGTCGTCACAGGTGTAGGCTGAATGTCTACTGAGGAACAGAACCTGTATTTGTCACAAATTAATTACTGACACCAAAATATCCTAGTTGAAATATTTTATCTCCGCGCCGAAGAGATACGTTTGCCGCAGTGGAGCGGCTTGCTGGGAAGAAGCCTACCCCCAATGGAGAGGGCCGACCCCCAAGGCGAAATAGATCCCAAATACTTTGTGGTTCTCTCGCCGGGAGAGTGGCCTCATCTGATGACTGCCGTGTATGGAAATCCGATGACGACCAGCCAATTCGACATCATCAACAACAAGAACAAATATTTGATCCAATGATGTCTCACCAGCTAGCGGGCGGGAAATGATACTTACTTACTTATTTACCTACTTATTAACCTATGTACTTATTTGTTTTTAGCTGATCCTATGGGAATTTCCGATTTTACATTTGGTTCCTATCAGCAGAGGTAACACTGTCACGGAAAGTATAATGGGTCTGTATATGATTGATTTGCTCATGGTTTCACTTTATATTTTGGCTATGCATTAATTGCTTTGTCTTGAGAAACAATTGATTAAATATTAAATGTTGTTCAGGATTATTGTTTTATTGTTCTGTCTACTATGATTTTTTTGTTTTTCAGATCGGCTTTGTTTTGGTACAAAGTGATGAAGATAACAGCAAAGGATGGAAACGTTTCAGCAGATTATTTTTTAGTTGATAGGTTTAACACATCACTGTTTGATGTAAGTTGGTTTTAAGTACGGTTTTAGTGTTTTCTTAATTTTTAATGTTTCCTGTTAATTGTTAATTGTTACAAATTTCAAGCCTCCACCAGGAAACTAATTTCAAGAAGGGCTATACTTACATTACAGGAAGACACCCGTTTCTTCTTTCTTTCATATCAGTTCTTTTTTGTGGGGCTTCGTGGGGACCCCCATCGATTGGGGCTCACCCAAAATGGGGGGCATACTTTTGGAAAATATTTTCGAATTTTTGCTGTTTTTTTGTGTAAAAAACTGATAGAAATAGCAAAAAATGATTAATTTAAAGTGGTTTCTAGGTAAAAAGAGTGAAAATTTCGTTAAAAATCCGGCGATACCGGAACATTTTTGAAAATTTGAAACTTTAGGATTCATGTGGTTAAATTTGGCAATTTTTGGGGTTATGGGGGGAGGTCGTAATTTATGGGGGACATTTCATGGGGCAACCTCGAATTGGGGGGGAGGTCGCCGAGTGGGGGGGCCTCCACCCCCCCCCCGTAAAAAAGCCAAAACCGGGAGAGGGAGCTGAGTAGGCCATGCCATCCTTCCCCCTAGAAACGGGAGTCTGAACGAAATTTTTAATTCTTAGCACCGGTGCGGTTACATTTTTCCGAACGTTCTGCTCCTGTTGTGCAAGCTAATTTTGCATGAAAACTCACCGAAACTCGAATTGCACATAAAATCTGCATCCAAAAATTTTTATCGGAGCAGACATTTAGAAAGATTGGCTTGCCACCATGTTTTCTAGCTACGCTAGTACTTTACGTACACATTCAGTTTTCTTTTCAGCTAATGTCATCTGATTCGTTTCTACCTAACCTATTGCTGCAGCACTGTGAACAAACATTACGTTCCTGGAGTTTTGGAGTCCGCAGTCTTTCTTATAGATTCGTCTTGAAATATTTTAGGTTGGAGAAACTCGAGCCCGCATTCCTTTTGTTCCGAGTCTATCGTCATCGTTTCTGTTTCATTCAACTTCGATTGATAACTGTGTGTACAGTGTGATTCCCGGTTTGTCCCGGTTTATTCGCAAGCTTTGCGGAATTGCAACTGCTGTAACAATAAATCGTTTAAGGTATAATGATAGCTAATATTTAAATTTTATAATGGTAATGGTGTTTAGATTTTGTCTGAATTTGATTACCCATTGCCTGAACTGTTTTCCGTAAATTGAATTTGTAACAGTTTCCTCGAATTTAGTTTCCTTTTGATTTCTACAGGAGCTTGGCTTTGTCGCCCGCTAAGTTGGCTCTCTGAATCTAACCCATCTGTGGGCCTTTTCGCGCAGCGAGTTAAACGAGTTACTTAAAAGAGTTAAAGTTAACTCAATCCTTTTCGCACACAGGGTTAAACGAGTCAAATAGTTCATTTTTAACTCGCCAGCAGGGTTAAACGAGTTAAAAATTTTTAACTCTACTCTTTTAACTCGTGCGCGAAAAGGCCCTAAATTTGTTCACATTGTGTACCACAACACTGAACTAAATGTAGCGCCTAGTGTCCATGACTAGACGTTTTAGTTTATTTATGTGCAGAAGTCTTAAAAATTGTCTTAACATTTTCAGGCGTCTTGATTCTGATTTGTCAGTGCTGATTCGTGGTTCCAGTGGTGCCGGAAAACGTTGTGTCGCCAACTGTGTTGCCAAAACCTTGGGCTGGACTTTGTATGAGGTACAAAGCTTGTGTACAGCGCTCATTTATACAAATTCGTCTTCATTTATAAATTTTTTAATAATAAAGTTTCTCTGCTGCAGACATAGAGGCATGCCTTGCCTATTGTGCGTCTGTGCGACCATCTGACTAGCCATGTTGGCCTGGTGCCAGCTAATCTGATGGCATGGATGGCAGGGACGCACCTAGGATTTTGAAAAAGGGGGGATCGAGCCGAAAAATTTTTGCTTCCACCAAACGCGCTTACGCTAGGGAGGGGTGGCGGCAACAATTTTCACAGATCAGTGTTGCTGCAGCACAAGTCATGAGTCCTAAAGTTGAGAAACTTTTGAAATCATGAAAAAATCTGTAATGATGGAAACCAGTGCCGCAGGCGCTAAAAACCTTAAAAATTAAGATATTATAATAGCGCCGCAGGCGCGAAAAATTTTCATATTTTTTAGTTTTATGGAGTGCAAATAGCTCAAGTTTTGCCTTCTACCCCAAAAATTCCCGGGGGGTCGGCCAAAAAAGGGGGGTCGGGACCCCCCAAACCCCCGTGGGTGCGCCCGTGATAGATGACCATCGCAAAGTAGTCGACCGACACGCAACAAGTATCTGTGTGCTTTTGGTTCGAATTCAAAACTTCGAGCTTTTTGCCACAGGTGAGAGTTACAGGTTTTTCTCAGTTAATGACGCTATTTGCAAGTGTATTTTCTATGTAGTGTTGGAACGGTGCTGATCCAATGCCAAAATTGCAGTTTAAATTGCATTTAAATTTACTGTTTGCTTTTTTGCTACTTAATTATTTCATTATTTATAATGTAAATAAAATTACAAGTTAAGTAATTATTAAATAGTTATTTAAGTAATTATATATTGCTATTAAGGTAGACTGTTATGATTTATGGTCTGAAAATCCCGGATCAACGGAGGCAAAGATTAACAGTGTTTGCAGTTTGGCACTGAATTATTGTCCTGTCATTCTATTCTTCAGAAATTTTGATATGCTAGCAAAAAGCGCCTCAACAGGAGGCGGCGAGGCTGGTTAGCCGTCTTTTAGTATTTTGTAATTTTGTATTGCTTATCATCTGTAGAGTTCAATAATGAACATTATTAGTGCTCTGTCGTTTTCATTTTTGGTAACATTTTAGAGACGTTATTGTGCAACAGTGCACTATGAATAGTCTTAAATTGGTTAAGAAAGAAACAATTTCTCGATCCTTTTCACGGAAAAGATTTAATGTTATGCAAGTTAAGACTTCTACGCTTTTTGAAGGACGGAAAGATCAAGAGTATAAAAAATATGACGTGTCGTACTCTCTTACCTGCAGTATGAGTGAAAGACATCATCGCTAACAGCTCACTCTTTCTCCCGCAAATTGACCACAAGTGACTCAGTCAGGTTCGGTGGCTATTTGTGTTCCACAGCCCTGAATAGACACAGTTGGAATGAACACGCTGTTTGTGGTCTCGAGCTTACAGAGAGTGAGCGTACTCCTGCGGGTGTAGTAGTAACAAGATCTATTTCGCTGGGGGGTACCAAGGTACAATGGGGGGGCCTCCGGAAGTTAGTGTGCTGAGGATGCGTCACGCTACACTGTTGTCATGCACTTGTGTATTATGTATTCTTGGTAGGATAACGTATACTGTTTTAGATTCTAGAGTTACTGCTGCCTTAACGAAGTCCGTTCAGAACGCCTTAGATACCGCGAATGGGCCCTTTGTCGTTTTTGTCTCCACTAAGCGGAAGTTAACAGAATTACAAACCGAGTATTTGGGAATGTTCACCTACACGATTGATTTGGACGTACGTAATAGTAAAATAGTAAAGCCTTCGTAGCTAGGTTTTTTGGTCAAAAATAGCGTCGTTTGCAGAAATGATGAACAATAGTTTTGACGACGCCAAAATAAAAATGACGAAAGAATGACCAAGCCAAAATGTGGAAGTAGCACTCAAATTTAAAAAAAGAATGCAAAGCTTCTATTATGTTTTAACAGTGATTTCTCAAAAAATTATCAGATTTTGGGGGCTGCCGCCCCCAAACCCCCGCTCTATATGGTCCTTTTGATTTATGTTAAGCTTCGACTATGTTTGAATAGTCAATCAGTATATCTATATACAAAGCCATAGATTACGAGACTTCATGCTACATCCTTCAATTGCGTTTTGATGCATGCTTCTCATACCATTTTCGCTGAATATTGTCTTTGAAAAATGAAAACTTTCTCTTCGGATTATCTGGGCTAGAATGGAATGAGAGCTTATATACGTACGGACCAGGATGTTTAAGAACGTTTATTGTATAAATGTTATAACTACTAGGGATGGATCTGGAGGGCAGCCTCGTCGTCGCAATTTGAAGGTAGGAAAAAGCAAACTGGAAAAACTGAAAAAAGGCGTGTCAACAAAATTTCGCTCGCTGTTTCTGCAAAATGAAAAGAATTAAAGATTTTAAGAATGATTTCATCTAAAAAGGAAAAAATCTCTTCAACAGACCCCCAGACCCCCAAACTGTATCGGGTTGTTTTCGTCATTGTTAATGCTCAAAGACATGATATATACATTGACACCAGGGGCTCGTTGCATAAAAGGTATTACTAATAAATTATTAGTGATTAGTTGATTAGTGTAGCACTTTGATTGAAAATAGCTAAAGTTGTGTAAGAGCCAGAGGCATATTCTATATGTCGTTTTGTAGCTTTTGAGATGCTCTAACGAGCTATATATTCTAATTTGGTGTAAAATTAAAATTTGGACTAAGCCAAAGGAATAACCTTCAAAAATCGCGTTTTCTCTTATATTTGTGATCAAAACTATTGGGTTTGAGAAAATTATAGAAAGTTTTTGGTCATTTTTGAATTAATCACTTCATTAGCTATAAAATAATACCGAAAACACCAAAATTTGTTGGTTTATTTAATAGCTTTGCTCATTAATACTGCTGCACTAATCAACTAATCACTAATAATTTATTAGTAATACCTTTTATGCAACGGGCCCCTGATATTATTATATGAGTTATTATTATATGAGTATGTAAGTTAGAATATATATTAGCGGAACAATGTGAAATATGAAGCAACACACACCAACAATGTAAAATTCAACCAAAATTAGGAATATAACCTAAAATCAAAACAAAACTGCATTTCTGCAAAAATTTATTTTTGACGTTGGACAAATAAAAATGACGTTCAGAAAAGAAAAATGACAAAAATTTGATGAAATCCGATTTTGAAAAAAACGCTGCTTCGTAGACAGTCCTAGTCCTAGTAAAGATCCTTTTTGCGAGTGCATTTAAAGTAAAGTGTTCAGCTGGTTTCAGGCGTCGGACTTTTACCCTTATAATACACCTTTCCTTCTAGTTCAACTAAGGGACTTTTCGCGCAGCGAGTTAAACTAGTTAAAAGAGTTAAAATTAACTCAATCCTTCGTGTTCAGTACAGTTCGGTACAGTTCATTTTAACTCGCCTGCAGGGTTAAACGAGTTAAAATTTTCAACTTTACTCTTTTAACTCGCGCGCGAAAAGGCCCTAAGCTGCCACTATGACCCCCAATCTGAAATAACGAATGAGCTTTGACAACACAGTCTACTTATTTATTCAACCTGGGAGTGGCTATGCTAAATGTAGACGTGTGCTGAACTTGTGGTGTTGTTGCTATGTCCTTTGACGTCAGACGTTTTATAAATCAGTCTTCTTTCTGTGTATGAGTTGTGGTCCCCTCTAACTGTCAGTAAGAAAGGACGGAGGCAGGGCAGGCTCTTTTGAATAGCATATTTGATTGTAACCTTGAAATTACTTACCTCAGAAATGTAATTTAAAATTTTGTATGTCACTGCTTTAGGATATAACGGAATATGAAAAGAAAAACATGATTGCATCGATTTTTGACATTGATTCCTCTTCGGATTTAGTTGATTTCATAGTGAAACGTAGTTCGGTAAGTATTGATTTTAGGTTTGTCCCTTCAGAGAAAATTCATCCCCAAATATTGGTTTGGTGTTAATATCGATTTTTTAAACTTAATTATTACTGGTGTTTCAAAGGATAACGAATTTTCAGTATATAAATTGATATACAGTATAGTCGCTGTCATAACGGCGAAATGTTGGTCAAGGGAAGCGGGCATCAGAGTTATTGTTAATTTCTATTTTAGGACTTCAACTTGTCAGATTTCATTGCTCTTTGGAATAAAACAAACCAACTGCTGGCCGGCCAGCAATCGCCACGGTTTGTTATTAACATTTTATGAGATCTGGTTATTGCGTACAGTTTTACGAGAGTACGTACAGTTTTGATTGTTATAATAATTATGTGGGGAAAGAAGTCGGGAAATGTGAGATCTCGTATCTGAGTTGCTTATCCAAAGTGTGATATGCGCATAATTACATTCTTGTCCCTTCAAGCGATGAATACAATTTTTTCCCTACAATCATTAAGTTATTTTGTTATTAATTTGTAGACTTACGGAAGCAGTTGAAGAAGCATTCGAACATTTTCAGCAGGACTATGGCCAGGCCATTGGTGTTCCTGCGGTACGCCAACTAAGTCTATTCCTAGCCTATTTAGGCCTTAATTTTCTGTGTGTTACAACTAGCTACTGGCATTTTTAACTGCTTCAGTCGAAAATATTTGATAGGAAAGTGGCCCATTAGGGTCAGTCTCAGCGATCACTAAGCTTTCCGTAGCATCTATAAGGGAGAAGGCCGCCTCCAGTCGCCACCTAGACCGCCCACAGCGATAT
Source organism: Trissonchulus latispiculum (assembly GCA_030248195.1). Taxonomy (NCBI): domain Eukaryota; kingdom Metazoa; phylum Nematoda; class Enoplea; order Enoplida; family Ironidae; genus Trissonchulus; species Trissonchulus latispiculum. The sequence continues at coordinate 68,847 of JASAND010026959.1, forward strand.
CTAAGTCCACAACCAAATGTCATACATTTCGAGCGCGGTTGTCTGTGTGTGTCATGAACTCCGAAGAGCAGCATTTAAGAAGTAAAGCTACCTATTACAAGATATTCTGTGACAAGACGGAAATATTTACGGGCTCTGGCTTAACTTTCTATTTTTACCACAGTACAATACTACATCGTTCTTTATAGATTCCAAAAGTAGCCTGGGAAGACATCGGTGGCCTGGAGAAGCCAAAGCAGGAAATAATCCAGATGATTCAGACGCGTCTGCGATCTGCAGATATCTATGCAAACAGTCCCTTTAAACGCAGTGGTAACGTTGCTGTTCCTCTATGATTAACAATGAATGTGGATATGTCAATATATTGATTAAATTTATTACTTGTAAAAAGTGTGTATGCTCGGTGCGTTAATTTGGGACCCCCTGTAGCTTCCGGGGAGGGGTCCCGCTTTGCACTGCATACACGCTTTCATATAAGCGCGAGTCTGCTTCTGGCCGATTAGCCTAAGGCTTACGGTAGGTAATTTATTAGTTATTTTTATTAATTAATTAATTATATATAGCTTTAATTAGGTTAGTGCAATTATAAAACTAATTCGAAAACTTGTAGCATTTTTTCCTGCTCTTTCCGATGATATAAAAATTGTTGCAGATTTCATTTCTTCAGATTTTATAAATACTATGCAACAATTATCATCGGAAAGGGCAGAAAAAATGCTGCAAAGTTGTCAAATTAGTTTTTTAATTGCACTAACCTAATTAAACTTATAATTTATTAATAAAAATAACAAATAAATTACTTACCGTAAGCCTTAGGCTAATCGGCTAATCAGCGAGTAGACACACAATTATGAACTGCAAAGTGCCCCCTTGTTACGGTGGGAGTTCCGAGTTAACGCACGGAGCATACCTTACATTATTTCTTTCAACATGACAGCTTAAGAGTGTCTGACTCTTATCTATTATACACTATTGATAATATAAAAATAGGATGATAATCGAAACGTAGACACCCAGAGTCAGTCCAACCTTTTTCCGCTGAATTATTAACCGGAATAAGGTTGTCTGACTCTGGGTGTCTACGTTTTGATTATTTGAATTTCATTGTATCCTCTGGGATCCGTGGACTGGTAGCTGTTTTGACCCGCAATTTTGTTCCATTACCTTCATCGTTTTTATATTTGTTAGTTTTATTTTCATTGTATCAGTTCTTTATTTTAGGCATTTTGCTGCACGGACCTCCTGGCTGTGGAAAGACACTGCTGGCTAAAGCTGTTGCCACACAATGTCAGATTAATTTTCTAAGGTATATATATAATGGCTATTGAAGAGCTAATACATAATTTTGTTTGATTTTAGGCTTAGGCTTAGAAGAAAGTTTTTGCTTGCTGTACTGCTTACTTCAAATCAATGCATTTACATCAAGAAAATGAAGTAAACGCGGGCCAGCTGGCGGATCCACGAAGGCTACATGTCATTAATCATAAAGAAATAATGGAAAACGCCTGCCGAAACAATAATGGGAAAAATGATATGTAGGTTGCAGCACAGATAGAGCCGTGCTGGCTGTCCTCTTGTTGAGCAACCAGGCATTAGCTCCATAGATTAGTTCTCTCTATTTAAGAGCGCTCACAGCGCCCATTGGCTCTCTCCTGTTTGGACTAAGGCTTCGGCCTTAGTGACTGCAGGCAGGCGTTTTTCATTATTTCTTTATGTTCAAATCAGTGCATGCAGCTCTTATTTCCGAAGCAATTCGTTCCCTTATTGCTTTATTGCTTATTGCGAGCTAAAATGTTTCTTGTTTGGTAAACGTTTAGTTTGATTAACTTGTAATTACTCACCCCTTCTTTCATGTGTAAAAGAGCAATACCAATGCGTGCCTCCCTTACATCGCTTTTCTGTTAGCGGCTCTTTACACCGATTGTAATGTATTGTTAGTCTTGTGCTACTGGTGCTGTTAAACTACAAAGAAACTTTTGTGTGATAATAAAATGTTTTCTGCTTCTAAAATATATAATAATGCTCCCCTCCATAGTGTGTAGTGTTTTGTAAACTGATAGATATCTCAAATGTTAGAGATTTTACTCCGTGCTTTGTCTTAATAATTACGAATTACCATTAGTTGATTTTTCTTTTAGCGTTAAGGGTCCCGAACTCCTGAACATGTATGTGGGTCAAAGTGAACAGAATGTTCGAGAAGGTAATTTTTGTGGAATTAATTTCTACTTCAATTATGTCATACTTTTGTTAACAGACGATATTTATGTCACAAAGGTAAAACTAAATGACACACAAACATAAGAATACATTTATACATTCAGACAATCAAATTAATCTAGCTAATTAAAGAATAACTTATCTAAAATTGTTATGGAAATTAAAAGTAATAGCTAAAAATGTAATAGAAATTAAATAAAATTACGTAAACTAGGTAACTTCTTTATGTAGTGCTGTCTCTTGCAGCTATGTGTTTCCAATTGCTGTTGCTGTTCTGTTGTTCTTGCTGCTGTTATTCTTTGCGCTGCCATCTGCAGCGAGAGTTCCTTTGCTACTGAGGCTGCAGCCGCTACCGTAAGACTAAGGGCCTAGAAGGGGATTGGCCCAAAGAAGGAAGCACGAGTGTTTTGGTATTCGATAGAAATTTGGAGTTTAGGCAGGGCTAAAATGAATTCTGAGAATTGCTATCTTCTCCCAAACTTGATCTATGGCAACCCAAAAGTTTGGAAGTTTTTAGGCTTCTCGTGCTAACACAAAAACTGCTGCAAATGCGCGAAAACAAAGGAACTTTAAAAGAAACCGCTTCTTGCTGACGTCTTTCCCCGCTATTTTGGAGCTTTGGAACCCAAAAGATTGCTAAAAAGCTGGCTAACGAATCAGAACAAGGGCGGGGCGTAGGTACCTACGATAGTGTTCCTTTAAAAGTTTGTATCCTGCTATGTTATGTGCCTTCTTTTGAAGTTGTCACACTGCCTGTGAACTGCTGCGTAAAATAAACATTTGCAGTGCCTGTGGCCTCTCTTTGACTTAGGCCTACGAATCTGAAACGAACTTCAGCCAGGTGTCGGTTGCAAACCCAGCCTACAGCTCAACAAGGATCCAGCTTCAAACGATCCACAACAGTAGCGGGTGTCAGGTGAAAACCTAGCCCACAGCTTCCACTGCCAACAGAACTCTCTCAATTGTAACACGCCCCCAGACCTGCTACATTTATAAATCATAATTTTATTCCTTTTTGTATGTTTTGTGTGTTTCATGTGATGCTGCTGTTAGCATAGTCTTATCAAGAGTTAATAATATCAAGAGTTAATAATAGCAAGAGTACGACACCGTACCCTTGCTAGTGCAATTGGCCTGTCAGATGCTCGGCACATTAAGGCCGAAATCTCGGGGGGGGGGGGTCACGGTTAACACTGTTAACCATGTGTGTTTATATGCGGTTGAACTAAAATGAATCTGATTGGCTAACCCCCTACCTTATGTCAAAATTACGTGTATAAGGTGACCCCCCCCCGAGATCTCGGGGGGGCTCAGCTTAACGTTGTTAAGCGTGTGTTTATATGCGTTTGAACTGAAATGCATTTGATTGGTTACTTAGCTATCGTAACCCTCACCAGTGCATTTCAATAGCAGCAGCTAAGCAGCCAATCAAATGCATTTCAGTTCAAACGCATATAAACACACGCTTAACAACGTTAAGCTGACCCCCCCGAGATCTTGGGGGGGGTCACCTTATACACGTAATTTTGACATAAGGTAAGGAATTAGCCAATCAGATTCATTTTAGTTCAACCGCATATAAACACATGGTTAACTGTGTTAACCGTGACCGACCCCCCCCCCCCCGAGATTTCGGCCTTAATGTGCCGAGCATCTGACAGGCCAATTACACTAGGAAGAGTCCCGTGTCATACTCTTCCTATCATCTACTCTTGATAATATCAAGAGTACGACACCGTACTCTTGCTAATGCAATTGGCCTGTCATATGCTCGGAACATTAAGGCCGAAATCTCGGGGGGGGGGGAGTCACGGTTAACACTATTAACCATGTGTTTTGAACTAAAACGCATCTGGGGGGCTCAGCTTAGCGTTGTTAAGCGTGTGTTTATATGCGATTGAACTGAAACTGATTTGATTGGCTACTTGGCTACTGTAACCCTCATCAGTGCTTTTCAGTAGCAAAAGTTCAGTAGCCAATCAAATGCGTTTCAGTTCAATCGCATATATACACACGCTTAACAACGCTAAGCTGAGCCCCCCCCCCGAGATCTCGGGAGGGGGTCGCCTACCTTATACACGTAATTTTGACATAAGGTAGACGATTAGCCAACCAGATGCGTTTTAGTTCAAACGCATATAAACACGTGGTTAACAGTGTTAACCGTGACCCCCCCCCCGAGATTTCGGCCTAATGTTCCGAGCATATGACAGGCCAATTGCATTAGCAAGGGTACGGTGTCGTTCTATTGCTATTATTAACTCTTGGTCTTATGTAGCTTTGCTCCTTGTTTCAGTGTTTGAAAAGGCTCACAAGGCCCTTCCTTGTGTCATCTTTTTTGATGAACTGGACGCTCTGGCACCCAGTCGCGGGCGTTCAGGGGACTCTGGTGGAGCCATGGACAGGTTTGTAAGTGTTAGGAATAGGGCACTTTAAGTGTCAGCGTGTTAAGATTTCAGAAACCTTTAGCTTATTGAAGTCTCTGGAGATGATCGACCGCGCCCATACATAACATTAAGAGATCAACTGTGGAATCTCCGTTTGATGTGGCGGGACTTGTTTTCATCTCATTTCCACGAAGATGGTTCAATCAAGCTTACCTGTTGGCATCATTTTATTGATTAGATTTTCGGCGCTGGCTGCTTCCAGTATTTAACACTAAATAGTGTAGCACATAATGTAGTGAGCTTTGCTTTATTGTGGTTGTTTTCGATGATCAATATTTGTAGAGAACTCTGTGGAAGGAAAGTAAGATTAATCTTTTTTGCTGTTTCAGAGTTGTAGCTCAGCTGCTGACGGAACTGGACAGTTTAGAGTCAGAGCCCGGATTGTTTGTCATTGGTGCCACAAATCGCCCGGATTTAATCGATCCTGGCCTACTTCGACCGGGACGGTATGGATGATTTCTGTAATGCAATGTAATCCAACCAGGGGCTGCCAAGATGGGCATCTCTCCGTCTCCTATCGAAGAATGACTGACTGACTGTCCGAGCTGACTGTTAATGCCCGGAAGAAGACCTGTCCCACCTATTACTCTACTGCCCTGCTCATAGGGGCGCTAGACGACTGCAGTTCGGGTCCCGACCTCGGCTCTCGAGGGTCCCCCCAGGGTACATATCTCCGGGGTGTGGGCCGACTTTAGTTGGTTCCACCGCATTGAGCCTGCTCACTACGGTTCAGGAAGATGATGAAGAAGAATTTCTGTAATTTGAAGACAAAAATTGAAAGCTGGCTACGTTAGGTTTAACGCTGTGAATGTAATTATGGGAATTTATAAATTTTTGACAAGTGTATTTTTAGTTTTCGGGCTGCCTTTGCAACAATTTATCCTTAACTAATGTTATTGGTTTCAGATTTGATAAGCTGGTTTATGTTGGCTGTAGTTCCGACCTGGAATCCCGACTGCGCATTTTGGAAGCCTGTTGTAGAAAGTTTGTTACTGATTAACACTTTTATTCAAGAGTTTCTCATTTATTGGCCCGTTTTAAGCTTTATCCGTCTCTTAGTTTCATCCTATTTGATGTTATTTTTTCAGCAATTTGTTGGTGTCCAAGTTGTGGCTGGCTGGGATATAGAACTGTATAATATTTCATTAGAATTCTGAAATCTAATCTAATCTGAAATCTGTTTAATCGCACTGGCTTTCCTTTATCTTCTGTTGCGGTTAATATGCTCGTAAATAATGGGAAATTTTGATATATGTATCTTTTCTATTTTCCTCTTTTTGGGAAAATTTAATTTCTTTTAATATTGCTGTATTATAAAACCTCAGCAAGTTTTTCTTTAACTCTTCACTGGATTTCCTTTGTGTATGTACATGTTACGGTAGACATTTGTCCGCAAATAGTTGATGGGAGTTTTCAATCAATTACTTGCCTTTTTTGCTTTCAGACTGCAATTGCAAGAGGATTGCAATTTGCGAGATATTGTTGCCCAGTGTCCGCCAAACATGACTGGAGCTGATTTCGCAGCACTGGCCTCAAATGCTGTGATGCAGGCCATGGAAAGATTGATCCTAAATACCTCTGAAGGTAGTGACATAATTTATCCTTTCTGTTTTAATAAATTTGGACGTAAAAGTAACCTAAAGTAAAAAACTGTCTGATTTCACTTTGGTACCTCACAATCTTGTGATTTAAAATTACCCAACCATAAGTAAAAGTGGAATGTGGATGCGGTACAGCCCTCTGTACAGTGGCAGTGCCCCACGATGTAACGGGTTCGTTCTGTAATTATACAACTACAAGTGGCAAGATTTTAGTACATTTCATGGAAATCTGATTATGTTTTCCAAGGTCCCTACGGAATTAGTTATTGTATTGCTAGTGCCATTGTGTTAAGATCGTAGGATAGTATGGGAAACAAGGGGGTGCACTGCAGACCCCCCCAGACCGACAAAATACGGGTAGACTCCCTCAACGAGAAGAAAAAATGGCAGGCCCTCTCGTCCAAAGGGGAAAGGGTAAGGTAGAGCGAAAAGGGTGGGGTAAACACCTCAACGTTTTTATCAAACATTTTTTACAAACATTTATCAAACAGACATTGACTTTTTAGCAAATTTTAGCATGCTTGTTCTTTCTTAATGGCGTAATTTATTAAACAGTTTTTTCAACACGTTTCAACGTATTGTTCGAAGGAGGATTTCCGTGTTTTCCTTTCTAAAATTATTTTATTTTAGAGTTCGGAAAACTGAATAATGCTTAAGCGAAGGAAGAGAATTCTTATTGTTTAGATGATCTCGAGAATGACCACCTTGACCAGCTTGAACTAGTCATCGAAAGAAGCGATTTTTTAAAGGCTTTAGAATCCGTTCGACTGTCTGTTTCGGCTAGTGAACTGCAAAAATATGAAAGTCTTAAGTAAATATTTTTATAGTTTTTATAAATACATTAAAGCAGTTCTGTTTGTGGTGTACTCTCAGTTTAGGATATTTTATGATTAAGTGTTGATGGCTCGGCTATCGGCCTTCGTTAACGGGTCGACCGAGTTCTAGCCTTGGGGTGGCTCCCCAACGCTGGAGCTCAACTACTTAGACTAATACAACGTTAACTGAACGTACTGAAGCTGTCACAACGCTGACCGAATGAAACAAGTGGTCGGTCATGCTTGGTTTCAGTTTCAGCTCTCATTTTGTCTGATGTGTTCCACAAAGTCTGTTAGTCGGCCTTTAGTTGTATTTAAAATTTAGAAGTAGAAGCGGGTATAGCGGTTGATAAATAGACTGACCCCTGTAAAATGGAACGGAACAGATTGGTTAGCAACGAGATGAGATATTTTTTACCGTTGAAGAACTCTTGCATTAAGACAACCATTTCCCTGAGTAATTAATTGCGGTGGTAATCTGACCATATTGATTGGTGCGGTGCCTTTTATTTGGTTACAATCAAATTTGAGAAAAATTTCCGCTACTTACTCCTCAAATCTTATTTACTTGAACATACTGAAATGAACCAACTGCAGTTTGTCGTTAGTTTATGTTGCTATAAAATTCGTTTCCAGTAGGAGTAGTACATAATAAAGTCAATTCAGAAAAGTTGTCTACTAGGAAACGGACACTTAAGTAAGCCTTAGAAATGAATGGCTTGCACTTCCCATAAAAGGAAAGAGGTTTTGGAGGATGAGTGAGCTTTTCTGTCATTTTCTACAGGCGCACTATAATGTGGTAGCCTAAAAGTGTGTCCCAATTAGTTATTTTAGTATTCCCTTTTTCCCTTCTTAGTTTCCCTCCAGCCAGGAAGAAAAAAGATTATGCGTAATCCGGAATCAATAAATGATGTTCCAATGGAGTGGGCAGCTGCTCTCCCTATCTCTCTAGACCTTAGGTTTAGTTAGGAGCAAAGGAAAAGTTGTGGCAAACTGCTGCTAGCTGGACACTGAAGCAGTAGTTCTCACTTCTCAGAATTTGCTTCAGACATTTTAATGATTACGTAAGGCTAGGATTGGGGTCTGCCGGCCAGTAGAGAATTCTATTCTACTGCTGGACTCAGCTAAGGCTCTCAAGAAGGCTTCTGGCCGCTTCTTTCTCTTTAGTCTGAGCAAACTTTTATTTGATATATGGCAAACTTGTGGTCATGTCTGATGCAACTAGCACAGTCTATGTTAAGGCACACTTTCTTCAATATTAGGCCTAAGTCTACATATACTGAATTCTAATGAGGTTTTATATCCCTAGGCAATTTTATTTGTGTTAACTTAGGTAGGTAGGTAATATTAGCGTCAAAAAATACCATAGAAAAGAAGCTAAAGCCTCTTTCTTACTCAAATGACTGTGTAAACTACATTAGACTTTACTTTGACCTAAAGCAAGCTAACAAGCACATCACAAAGAAAAGCTTTACAGTATCGGGCTAATGCAAGTCTTTATGTCTTTAAAATCTTTACTGTAAGAGGTTACACTGTTTGTAATAACTTCATTTGCGTGTTTGAGACAGCTTTATCGAGTTGGAGTGCTTATCTTGGACGGTGTTTGCAGTTTGGAATCTGTCATAAAACTTGATAACTCCATAAATAGTTGTTTTAAGTTTGGAAAATGGGCGGATAAGTATCTATTCAGCCCGGCTGAAAAGAAGTGCCTGTGATGTATGGCTGAGAATAAGCATTTCAGTTTTTGAAGTACGGCTCCTTTAAATCTAGCAATTTGGGTCTTTCTTCAGTCTATCTCGTCTTCGAGGTCTGCTGCTAATTTCAGCCTCCAGTGAAGTGTCCGGGTCCGGCTCTGAGAACTTGCTCACTCGTCCCTTCAGAATGCCACATGGAAATGGGATTAAGTTTGATCCCAGTGTTTCAGATATTTTTCATTCCCTAATTTTTCCAAATTATGTAGACCCAGATTCTGGTACAAACGGTCACGTTTTAGGTAATTGGTTTTTGGTTCCTGTCCTCCAGGCAGGCAGAATCAATTATGGTCCTGGTATTTGCGGAATTTAATTTATACATAAATCTCTAGTTTTGAACTTTGTTGCACTCAAATGATGTAGATATACACTTTGTACCCAAACTGAATCCAATGGTTTGTTTCTCAGAAATTTAGTAAGATCTTTTGGTCCTCCCTGGTCCTTGATTCCTCAGACGTGAACTCAATAATCAATATGTTTTGATTGTAGAGTTTTTGTTTCTCCATTGCTTCGTTGAAGCAAAGCAAAATTGGCACAATTTGTTTGTTGAAAAAACAAAGAAAGCCAGCATAGATTAAGCTTTTTCTCGCCGAATTAGTTCACTTCCGGTAAGTAACTTGATCGGAACCCGAGAGAGTTTCTGAATTGAAAGGTGAAAAAGAAACTAATTCAGTTTGCCGGTATGGAGCGGAACGGCCGTGCTTTGATATTATTAGCATTAGTATTAGTGTTATATTATATATATATATATGAAATTCAGGGTATTTCGTGCATGACCCCTCCTTCTGCCACGGATCCACACTTCATAGAAACATTTTTGTTCTGGTGCTACTTAGGTGCCATATTTAATCTCAAGCAAAAACGCATCTGTTCCTGGAAAGTTCAGACTCAGCATCAAATAAGCTCTAAATAGTCAAAATATTTTTTCTAAATGGAAGAAAAACTGACAAATGAGCTTGATTATCTGTCCAAACTTTCTAGAATTCTTTTCCGTAGTTTTTCCACCATTTAGGTTTCTGCCTTTTGCATTTTAATTCGGATATCAAAAGTTTAGCGTTTGGTATCTACTCTTATAAGCTGTACGTACTGCCAGTCACCGTAGTTTGCGGGGGCTGTCATGCAAAGCTTGTCTTAAAACGGCGTTATTTCCAAACAGCGGAAAGCTTTAACTGTGAAAGCAGGAAACGTGTAAACAATCTTCTGCCTGAACGAACGCGAGAAGATGTACAGTTTGTGTTAAAGAACTAGAAAAAATGGGGAGGTTGTCAACAATGGTCTGTTTATTTGTTGTTCTTTGAGGACCAAAAAATTGTGGTGGAAAATTTTCCTTTCTATCCATCTAGCTGTATTTATTTATATGGGCTTGACTTCTTGGGGTAAAGTTATGCAGGAGCAGGCTGACTGCTAAAAACCGGCTTAGTCGCAACCGAATTAACACAACTAACTTAAAAAAGAGCTTTTTTCTGCAAAAGATTTTTTACGAAACCCAAGTGAAAGGCACAAGGCCCTTATGTGAGTTAACAGGAAAAATAATTCTTAAATTTCCTCCTTTTGTCTGCGTGGGAATCTTGAAGGCTTTTATTAAATCTCCCAATTTTACTTGGAGAAATTTTATAAAATGGATTTATATATACCTATACCCGCAAATTGGTAAATTATATAACATATATATCTAATATATAATACAGCAGCGAAGAAGTTTTACCACTCCCCTCTGTTTTGCTTTCTCTGTTACACATTTTTGTTGCTTTTCTACCTTGTTGTTTTTATCTTTGCGGCAGATGAAAACACTTTTTGTTTATTTCGCCTTGTTTTGGCACCCCATTCTTTGGCATAGTCTAGGTAGGTGCCCGTCGTGAAATGTAGCTAAGATTTTGGTTTCTGATAAGGTCCTTTAGGAATCAAGTGGCTGGCATTTTTAGCTGCTGTTATTGCGTTTGCGTTGCTGTTTGTTTGCAAAACTTGTTGTCCGCTTTTTAGCTGGTAGCTGGAATTAGCGGCTCTTGACTGACCTTAGCGTAAAGCTTTCCGCCACTTGGCTTTCTGACGTGAAACTGAATATGTGAGGAGAGTGTGTCTATCAGTGGCAATTAAGGAGCAACTTTGTCTCTTTGTCTCGAAACAGCAACAACAGAAATTCTTAACATATACATTCGTTAGGACGAATGCAGTACATATCTAGCCCATAAATTAAGCCGAGGTTTTACACAAGAGGGGGGACTTTTCTATTTTTTCTGCTCATTAGAGAAGTGGCGATAATTTGACAGCTGCGCCTTCCTACTGGCAATCCTACATAACTTTTGCCATATATTATGCAGGAACTTTTAAGTTACACTTATCACACAAGACAGATTTCATGGCATTCCTGGCTTTCTCCAAGTTCCTTTAAATATGTCAAGTTTAAAGTCGATCTCTGGGCTGAGCTGACTTTGTTGACTCGCGCTGATTCAGGCTGGAATGTTCAAAGCTAACTGAATTCAACAAGTCTTGATTAAGTGGTTTACACCATACTGGGACCAAGTTGTCCTAATTTATTTTAAATTTATCGAAATTGTTTCTTTTAATTTTGAGTTTTTTCAATTTTCAGTAAATTTCTTTAGAACAGCTAACATTGTGTAGCGCTGGGGCAGCGCCACTAGATTGAACTACGAACCGGCCGTAAAGAGCAAATTTTTCAATGGTACTCACATGGACATACCGACAGTTATTTACTAATACCTCACAAGCTTTGTTTGTGGGTATATAGCTTGATATGAGACTGACCAAATTAAAATGTACTTTTTTATTTAAATTTATTCAATTAATTTACTAGGTTAAGTTCTATCATTTGGATACTCACAATTTGCCGAAATCGACAAAAAACGTGCAATGTTTATAGAATATAACTGCCCTTCCATCATTA
>JASAND010026961.1:0-50670 GCA_030248195.1 Trissonchulus latispiculum
ATGAATATAATGACAGTAGGTATGCAGCTACCGGGTTCAAATTGTCAAAAATCGGCAAAACCGCACTGAACGGAGATATCAAAGTTTTGAAGCGGGGGATTGCGCGGAGGGTGTTAGAATACTAAAAGAACTGATTTTGGAAAGTTTCATCAGACTTCATCTTGATTTTAACCGTCAACCAATAATATGAGCCCAAAAGAAGTCACCACCTTAAGATGGTTCTTACGTCATTTTAGGATTTAGCATTAACTGTTTCGATAGCCAGCCATCTATCTACCTTAAAACGCAGCGACTGCCTGTGACTTGTTGATATTTATTAAATATGGCTTTTAGACTGGGGTTCGACAAAATCTAGCTCTGTTCTCGATTGTAACTCAGATTTGCTCTAACGATTTATGTCTTATGAGGTTTCATGAAAATTCGTAATGCTTGTCACGATTTTAATATCTTGTCAGTCAAACATCATATGGAAACCGTCGCAGGCAGGGCTTTAAAGTCTGTATTTCTATTTTAAGAGGGCAGGTATTTTAAAGATCTGCAGCGTTTTTTTCTGTTTTAGTTGGCTTTTCTGGAATGAGTAAACCCTTTACACTGAACTTTAGCTGTGAAACATCAAAGGTAAGAAATAAATAAAAATTACTTCAAAGACGTAGCTTTTTCTAAGAGAAGCCGAGGCTGGAATAATGTGTGTCGAATATTTTGCATCATCTAGAGCGGGCACAAGAGGCAGGCAAGCTGAAGCTTCAACCAAAGAATGAAAACTTGTAGTGAGCTAGCTGGCTAGCAGCTATAATTAATTGTATCTTTAGTGAATCTTGATTTAGTCAATCTATATCCTCCCCACTCTTTACTGAATGGGGTTTAAAGGTAAAACTCTACTCCCAGGAGATATCTTCGTCCAGCCACAGGATACGGCGTGCCGGCGCTACGGATTAGCCGTAGAGCCAGGAGTGTCACCTCAAATGATGACTGCATCCGTGGAAGGGGGCCGGCCCCTCTACACAGACTCCTGTTACCTCCCACCCATTTACTTGCCAGTTAAGGATGGATAGCTGGGTTGGCTAGAGTCGGGAAAGCTTTATGGCCTCTGGGGATCGAACTAGCGTACGATCGGAAGTTCTGACCAGCGCCTATATATATATATATATATATATATATATATATATATATATATATATATATATATATATATATATATATATATGTATATATATATATATGGGGGGGAGAAGGTATTTATGTTAAAAATGTTTATTGGCCCGGGCGAATGCTAAACACTATACATAAGTACTTTTCAGTAAAATTGGGGTGTGGGTAAACCCCTGTTCCGGCGCACCTGGGTAAAACACGGCCCCGGCCCAAGCGCAGCGTAAAACACGGCACCAATGTTTACAAAACCTGGCGCAGTTAAACACGTGCGTGTACGTATGTATTATGCATGCTGCATGCTAATAGAGAATACATTGTATTATAACTTACTATAATGTAAACCGTATATATAATCCCGTACAACAATGCAAAAGTATGTATCGCATTGTTTTATTAAATTCTCCTTGTGCCGGAACGGACCGGGGCCGGGTTTTACCAATTTGCGCCGAGGCCAGGACCGAAGCAGGAGTCGGATTTTACCCAGACCCTAAAATTGGAAACAAAAACATTTGGGTTCCACTCGGTCTCTTCTTGAAGAACTGAAAGTTAAAAAAAATTTTAAATTTTGTCGCAGATCCGTAGAAATGTGCGAAAATGCACCCATTCCAATTGGCTCAATCGTACAGTTTTACGAAAGTTTTTTTTTTTTTTTTGAAAAAGCACGAATTGGTTGTTTGTCTGTTATTGAAGTCATCCATATTTCGTGGTGCCTCCCCACTGCCGCTGCAAAACTGAAAAATATTGTGAATGTGGAATCATAAGATGCGTGAAAAGATGCTCCAGATCGACAGCAAGCCTCGGGAGCATGATATTCCATAATCATAGTAATCATAGGATAATGTGGGGGGGGGAATCGGGGGGGGGTGCAGACCCCCCCCGCATAGGATAACGTGAGGGGAATGGGGGAATAAAAGGTGCAGAGCCCCCCCCAGACCGACAAAAAAAGGGTAGACCCTCAGCAAAAAGGAAAAAGAAAAGGGCAGACCCTCTCGTCCAAAAAGCAAAAAAAGAGGTAGACCCCTCAGCGATTTTCACTGAAAATTGCTAATTTTTAGCAAATTTTAGTGATTTTTCCAGAAATTTCTTAAAAATCGCTAAAAATTGTCCTTTTTTACTAATTTTTGGTCAAAAACATTTAAAAATTCGCAATTTTTGCTAATTTCGGAGCAGGGGTGCGTTTCACAGAAGCTATCTTAAGTTATTACTTACGATTAAACTTAAGATCAACTTGAGATTAACTTAGGGTGTGCCTAAGACATAACATAAAGTGTTGCACAAACCTTCTCTTAGGGCCATCTTAAATTTTGAACTTAAGTTTTGCCTCAGTAAAAACGTTTCTACTTAAGTTGAGCTTAATTCAAATTTCCCGCCTAATTTTAAGTCATAACTTAGTCAAAAGTTTATTTACACGTATAAATTTATTTTAAAGCGGTTATTTGCAAATTGCGACTTTGCGGCTTTCGTTTTGACCTCAACTTACACTACATACTTTCATTTTGTTCAGTTTTCTGCTTGATTAAGAATTTTCCATAATTTTCTCAAATCTCTTTCAAAACAGGTCGAAAACTCATGTGCCAAAGTTAGCATTGATCAAGAATACTCAATCATCTCAAATTTATTATTTTTTGGAGCTTAAAACTGCTGTTATTGTGCCTTAATGGCGGGTTATACCTACATTAAGTTTAAGAGGAAACTTACGAGGAAAGTGTAACTTAAAACTGCTTCGTGAAACACCTTTTTTAAAAAGTTATAACTTAAGTTGAACGTTAAAGTTCCGTCTTAGCAATTAATTTTAAGACTGATTTGTGCAACAGTTTAAGTTGCAACTAGAACTCGAAATCCAACTTAAGATAAACGTAGAACTTAGGTAGGCTTCGTGAAACGCACCCCAGATCCCCTTAAAATTTTGGAATTTTTCAGGGGTAGACTAGTGCTCGGACCGGTTCCGATTTTTGAAACCGGTTCGGTTCCGGTTCCGGTTCCGGTTCTAGCTGCCGGTTTTTTATATAATTGGACCAAACCTTATGAGCCAACGTTGTTATATGCTCAACGTTATTAATTTACATGTAAAATAGTAATTAATTTTTATACCAGTTTTAATAGTGTTAAAATGTGTTAAAAGTGTAATGAATATGTAAAAAATTTCAATCCTAAACTCATTTCCTGTGTCCTTGGTACTAGTTTGTTCAGCTGTCACTAAGTATAGGATTTACGCATTCACTGCCACTAATTAGCAGGTGCTCTGATTTATTTTGCTTGACAATTGACCAAAAATTTGTTAATTATTCGCAATCCACCATCTTGCTTGCTCAAAAACTATGTTTCTATGTCTATGTCTTCTCAAAACTATGTCATGTTTCTTTTTTGCATTAAAGTAGCGAGATACAGCAAGACATATACACACACTGGAATCCTATTTCTTGGACATTCGGCGGGGCATTGTAGCTGTAGGAACTGGAAAAATGTAAAAATTTGGAACCAGTGAAGAATTCAAATGTTTGTTTGTCTACGACTGTCTACTAAGAGAAAATTGCGAAAAATCTGTATGCACCCATTATAATATTCAGTGAAAACTCTAGAAAACCAAAGTTAGGTTCCAGGTATCTATTAGAAAAAGAAATCTTTGGCTATATTTTGATATAAAGATGGTTTCTTAACTCCAAGTCAGGGTTTATTTTTGATAGATATCGGATATTTGTGCATTTTTGTGCATTTTAAAAAATAGGGTGCGTTTAAAAAAAAATGTTTTTATTTGAAAAAAATTGGAAAAAAATTTTGCATTTAAAAAATTTTTTTCTGAAACTAATTTTTTGTCGTTTTAACAGATTAACAAACAGCAGTGACGGAGCTAGCATTGTACGCGTCGAACCGTTGTAAAGGAAACAAGCAAGAACTTTGTGCAAAATGTGCAGGCTGTGACCATATTTACCGTAACATAGGCCTGCTGCGAGCACAATCTACAAATTCCTGGCCGGTGTACAGCTCATATATTCGATATTTTAGTCAACCGACACGATAGGAAAACTAAACTTATCAGAGCTGGTTGGGATTGGTCAGCCATACTTGCGTTAGAAACCATTTCTGTGGAGAATCCTTTAATGGGTTTTTCATTTTCAAAGGTGGTGAATGCGGTTAATAGTTAACTGGAAGGTAAAGCAATTGTAAAAGGTAGTTCTGTTCAAGATCGCAACCTCTCCGATGTATAGCTTCACAAATTTATAATGTAACCTATTTAGCTCCGTTGAAAATCCTGTGGCCTGAGCGAGGGCGATTCTAATTTGCATACAAGGAATCGCTCCTAACGATAACGAAATGCTACGTCTTTTGCAAAACTTGATTTGCATAACACCATCCACATTGAATTTTCCAACACATAGCATGTGTATTTCATGGAAAACACTATGAATAACATTTGCGCATGTTTAAATACTTTTCAAACCGATTATAGTAGACTGCTGCGCCGAGGCGCAGCAGAAAAAGTGTTAAGAAATACTTTAAGAGAAATTGGCTTAATCCAGTCGTTTATTTCTGACAATGAAGGGACATATATAAGTATATAAATAAACCAAAGCAACAAGCTACTCCCTAAAGGGGTGATATTTCGCTCCAGGTAAGTACGACTCAACTCAACTGTAAGTAAATTTGCTGGCTTTATGACTATTGTCCTCGGTATAAAAACTGGGGAGCGAGCCGCTAATTTAGCCGGCCCTCATCCCAAAGCCAGAAACATTTTCTTTATAAATATTATAGTTATGTTTGTTCAATCTCAAACGCGATTTAACTAAGCGTCACAAAGCAGGGGCCCAACGATAAGTAAACTATCTGGCTAAAAAGACAAAAAAGTTTTTGAAAGAGATACTTAGCCGGGATGCAGCTATTCAATAAACTGATGCAATAAATTTAGTCTGACTAATTTGCATATTTTGCACCAAGCAACCCTTCTTTCCAATTTGCTTTCTCGACAAAGAGGGGCAGTGAATAAACTCTATTCAAGGCAATGAAATATTTATTATGGTGCCCCTTCACTAGTTAAACTTTAAATTCTTTAAAATTAAATTCTTCATAAGAAAACACTATTTCTGCAACATATTTCCTTAAAAACTTTCCCTTCTTAACATGTTTTGACCAATGTCTCCCCCATTCTGAAAAAACTCAACAGCTAAATCTACATGCTAAACATAGCAATTAGAGCTAGTGAGCAAAATTTTTCAGTTCAAAAGTGGGTCCACCTGTTAGCAAGTATTTTGCCTTCGGCGAAATAAAATATTTCAATAATTAATTAGTGGTTTTTGTAAACAAGAAAGAATAGAAGAAAGTAAGGTCTTTGCGACGTTGCCCTGATCGAAAAATAGTAAGAAGACGGGGGGCTCTGGGGGCGGCAGCCCCCAGCTAAAAGCTAGAGCTTTTTTTAAAATTTGAAGTACTTTCGAAATTTTTTAGGGCACTTTGTGGCGTTGGCGGAAGTATAATTTGATCGTGCATTTAATGCATTATTAAATTCAAGTGTGCAGCTTGAAAAAAATGTGCATGTGCACAATAAAATGCACAAGAGACAGACTTTACAAAAAGTAAATAATTATAATTAATGCTTCAATGTTGGTTACTCAAAAAGGAATCATCAGCTCAAAAGTAATTGCATATCTTACCAACATGCAAGAAAAAGTCAAAACTCTTACTTGTTAAAAAATAATGCTGCATAATAGGTTTCGGAAAACTTTCAAAAGACTACATTCAAAAGCTAGAAAATTTTTCAGAATTTCCAGACTGAAAGTGTGTTATTTAAAAGCTAGAGAAATGTTGAAAAGTTGCAGGCGAAAACTTAATTTTTGGATACATTTTTCAAATTATCTGAGACAAATTACACTGGAACCGGTCCGGTTCCAAATGCTACCGGTTCCGGTTCCGGTTCCGGTTCTAAAAATCCTCCCGGTTCCGGTTCCGGGTTCTACCGGTTCCAGTGGAACCGTTCCGAGCACTAGGGTATGACCCTCGCCGAGGTCGGGGTAGACCCCCCAGAATCGGACCCCGTGTTACTGCATGATAGTAATCCATATAGGTTTCACAATTGTATACAGTTATACATCTTCTATTTTAGGAAAATTCAAAAATCCCCAAGTCTGTAACTGTAGTTCGAAAAAGGTAAATTATAAATGAATTTAATATATATATGATATTCAAATTTCAATGAAGAGTTATTTAATATGTGTTTATTCGGTTAAAGTGTTCAGTTTTTTGTTAGTCTATAGGTTGTTCAGTTTCATCTCGTTTGCGTTGCCAAAGTAATTCATTTCTATTTTGTTCTTATCTTTAGCATTCATTGCGGTATCTTACCAAGACCTGGCGCTGGAGGGAAGGTTGGACCAAATTGGTCCGTCGTGCTTCTATGAAAGAACGATTAAAGGATATTCCGAGTCCTACTAGAGAAGAATTTCAGACGTTTTCACGATTTCGTAGCACCAAAGATTCTATTGCCGGGTTGGTTTTGAAACTACAAATGTATAAAGCAAATTTATGTCCCTTGCCCGAAACTATTACTGTTCTTGGATCAATTGAACGATTTTCTCATCTCTCAGTCCTGTAAGGGGTCAACGTTCTAAAGCTAATTTAGCTGCCAGTGCCAAGAATTGGTATTTCTCAGCATTTTTAATTTAAAAGGGTTTAAGGAAGCTTTCTACTTAGCGGTATTTCGATTCGTGTATTCCAGAAAACATACAATGGTTCAGGTTGAATTCGGGCGAGTCTCCCCAGTTTTTCTTTGTGAATCGAAGAAATCGGACTTTATGAAATTTGCTCTTCATACCTTTCAGTATAAGCTAAAGTTATTTCGCAGCTTTACAAACTAAAAGCATAATATTACAGTGAAAAGCAGGATTGAAATATTGACATCTGATTTAGCACGTCTGCTTCAGCATCGCCTTCTTATCTTCAGCTGGTGGGTAACCAGACCGAGTCATAAGGTAAGCTCTTGCTTCGGCCCGCTACTTTAATTGCAGAAATTTGTACTGCTAATGTTTTCTTTGGAAACTCCTATCAACACAATTGTATGTAGCATTTGGAATGTATCAATTTCAAGACCTTTAAGTTCAAAGCGAAAATTCTTTGAATCTATTCACCTATGTCTACTAGAGACCTCACTCTGGCCCGCCGGCCCGGCCCGCCCCGGCCCGCCCGGCCCGCGGGCCGGGCCGGGCCGGGCCTAAGGTAGACCGGGCCGGGCCGGGCCGGGCCGAGGGAGGAAAAAATTGGGTGCGGGCCGGGCCGGGCCGGGCCGAGTGCTGGAGCGGGCCGGGCTTCGGGCCGGGCCTATTCTTTTCAGTTATACACAAAGTTTTGTCTGATTTGTACGAGTTTCATTTCCCAATTTTTGGAATTTTTTCTGGAAATTTTAGTAGCTTCCAAAATGAATTTAGTACCTCTTTGGCTATTTATTTCGATCTAATTATTTTTATTTAGTTCTTCAAGCTGTTTTTAGCTCTTCCCTATGTACAGGTACGTAGCTTACTTGTGCCTGTCGTGTAAATTTTTTAATTTTTATATATCTTTTGCTCATCCATTAAGATTTGAAATATAATGTTTATTTTTAATATTTGACAAGAGTTCTCTTGATATGTAGTTTGTGCCTTGCTGACTTGCATCAACGAAATTGAGGAGCCATTAATTCTCTGAACAGAAAGAGCTGAAACGTTGACTGTGCAGTAAATAAATATATACCTACTAAGAAAGTGACTAAACATATTCTCTGCCATGACAAACAATTTTTTGAAATTTTGAACAATGTTTCTGGCAAATGCAAAAATTTAGCAAAAACGGGCTCGGGCCGGGCCGGGCTTGACTTTTTAGCTTACGGGCCGGGCCGGGCCGGGCCTGACTTGGAGCGGGCCGGGCCGGGCCGGGCCGAGGTTGAAAATTTTTTGAACGGGCCGGGCCGGGCCGGGCCGAGCAGAACTTTTTACGGGCCGGGCCGGGCCGGGCCTGAAAATTTAGGCCCGTGAAGGTCTCTAGTAGACATAGGTGAATAGATTCAAAGAATTTTCGCTTTGAACTTAAAGGTCTTGAAATTGATACATTCCAAATGCTACATACAATTGTGTTGATAGGAGTTCCAAAGAAAACATTAGCAGTACAAATTTCTGCAATTAAAGTAGCGGGCCGAAGCAAGAGCTGCCTTATGACTCGGTCTAGTTTACCCACCAGCTGAAGATAAGAAGGCGATGCTGAAGCAGACGTGCTAAATCAGATGTCAATATTTCAATCCTGCTTTTCACTGTAATATTATGCTTTTAGTTTGCTTAAAGCTGCGAAATAACTTTAGCTTATACTGAAAGGTATGAAGAGCAAATTTCATAAAGTCCGATTTCTTCGATTCACAAAGAAAAACTGGGGAGACTCGCCCGAATTCAACCTGAACCATTGTATGTTTTCTGGAATACACGAATCGAAATACCGCTAAGTAAGCTTCCCTTAAACCCTTTTAAATTAAAAATGCTGAGAAATACCAATTCTTGGCACTGGCAGCTAAATTAGCTTTAGAACGTTGACCCCTTACAGGACTGAGAGATGAGAAAATCGTTCAATTGATCCAAGAACAGTAATAGTTTCGGGCAAGGGACATAAATTTGCTTTATACATTTGTAGTTTCAAAACCAACCCGGCAATAGAATCTTTGGTGCTACGAAATCGTGAAAACGTCTGAAATTCTTCTCTAGTAGGACTCGGAATATCCTTTAATCGTTCTTTCATAGAAGCACGACGGACCAATTTTGGTCCAACCTTCCCTCCAGCGCCAGGTCTTGGTAAGATACCGCAATGAATGCTAAAGATAAGAACAAAATAGAAATGGTTAGCACTGGCAACGCAAACGAGATGAAACTGAACAACCTATAGACTAACAAAAAACTGAACACTTTAACCGAATAAACACATATTAAATAACTCTTCATTGAAATTTGAATATCATATATATATTAAATTCATTTATAATTTACCTTTTTCGAACTACAGTTACAGACTTGAAGTTTTTTGAATTTTCCTAAAATAGAAGATGTATAACTGTATACAATTGTGAAACCTATATGGATTACTATCATACAGTAACACGGGGTCCGATTCTGGGGGGTCTACCCCGACCTCGGCGAGGGGTCTACCCTAGTGCTCGGAACGGTTCCACTGGAACCGGTAGAACCGGAACCGGAACCGGGAGGATTTTTAGAACCGGAACCGGAACCGGAACCGGTAGCATTTGGAACCGGACCGGTTCCAGTGTAATTTGTCTCAGATAATTTGAAAAATGTATCCAAAAATTAAGTTTTCGCCTGCAACTTTTCAACATTTCTCTAGCTTTTAAATAACACTTTCAGTCTGGAAATTCTGAAAAATTTTCTAGCTTTTGAATGTAGTCTTTTGAAAGTTTTCCGAAACCTATTATGCGGCATTATTTTTTAACAAGTAAGAGTTTTGACTTTTTCTTGCATGTTGGTAAGATATGCAATTACTTTTGAGCTGATGATTCCTTTTTGGAGTAACCAACATTGAAGCATTAATTATAATTGTTTACTTGCAGCAAGGTCTGTCTCTTGTGCATTTTATTGTGCACATGCACATTTTTTCAAGCTGCACACTTGAATTTAATAATGCATTAAATGCACAGTCAAATTATACTTCCGCTAACCACAAAGTGCCCTAAAAAATTTCGAAAGTGCTTCAAATTTTAAAAAAAGCTCTAGCTTTTAGCTGGGGGCTGCCGCCCCCAGAGCCCCCCGTCTTCTTACTATTTTTCGATCAGGGCAACGTCGCAAAGACCTTACTTTCTTCTATTCTTTCTTGTTTACAAAAACCACTAATTAATTATTGAAATATTTTTATTTCGCCGAAGGCGAAATACTTGTAACGGGTGGACCCACTTTTGAACTGAAAAATTTTGCTCACTAGCTCTAATTGCTATGTTTAGCATGTAGATCTAGCTGTTGAGTTTTTTCAGAATGGGGGGAGCATTGGTCAAAACATGTTAAGAAGGGAAAGTTTTTAAGGAAATATGTTGCAGAAATAGTGTTTTCTTATGAAGAATTTAATTTTAAAGAATTTAAAAGTTTAACTAGTGAAGGGGCACCATAATAAATATTTCATTGCCTTGAATAGAGTTTATTCACTGCCCCTCTTTGTCGAGAAAGCAAATTGGAAAGAAGGGTTGCTTGGTGCAAAATATGCAAATTAGTCAGACTAAATTTATTGCATCAGTTTATTGAATGGCTGCATCCCGGCTAAGTATCTCTTTCAAAAACTTTTTGTCTTTTTAGCCAGATAGTTTACTTATCGTTGGGCCCCTGCTTTGTGACGCTTAGTTAAATCGCGTTTGAGATTGAACAAACATAACTATAATATTTATAAAGAAAATGTTTCTGGCTTTGGGATGAGGGGGCCGGCTAAATTAGCGGCTCGCTCCCCAGTTTTTTTATACCGAGGACAACTAGTCATAAAGCCAGCAAATTTACTTACAGTTGAGTTGAGTCGTACTTACCTGGAGCGAAATATCACCCCTTTTAGGGGTAGCTTGTTGCTTTGGGTTGTATTTATATACTTATATATGTCCCTTCATTGTCAGAAATAAACGACTGGATTAAGCCAATTTCTCTTAAAGTATTTCTTAACACTTTTCCTGCTGCGCCTCGGCGCAGCAGGTCTACTATAATCGGTTTGAAAAGTATTTAAGCATGCCGCAAATGTTATTCATAGTGTTTTCCATGAAATACACATGCTATGTGTTGGAAAATTCAATGTGGATGGTGTTATGCAAATCAAGTTTTGCAAAAGACGTAGCATTTCGTTATCGTTAGGAGCGATTCCTTGTATGCAAATTAGAATCGCCCTCGCTCAGGCTACAGGATTTTCAACGGAGCTAAATAGGTTACATTATAAATTTGTGAAGCTATACATCGGAGAGGTTGCGATCTTGAACAGAACTACGTACACAATCGCTTTACCTTCCAGTTAACTATTAACCGCATTCACCACCTTTGAAAATGAAAAACCCATTAAAGGATTCTCCACAGAAATGGTTTCTAACGCAAGAATGCATGGCCCATCCCAACCAGCTCTGATAAGTTTAGTTTTCCTATCGTGTCGGTTGACTAAAATATCGAATATATGAGCTGTACACACGCCAGGAATTTGTAGATTGTGCTCGCAGCAGGCCTATATTTACGGTAAATATGGTCACAGCCTGCACATTTTGCACAAAGTTCTTGCTTGTTTCCTTTACAACGGTTCGACGCGTACAATGCTAGCTCTGTCACTGCTGTTTGTTAATCTGTTAAAACGACAAAAAATTGTTCAGAAAAAATTTTTAAATGCAAAATTTTTTCCAATTTTTTTCCAATAAAAACATTTTTTCCAAAACGCACCCTATTTTTTAAAATGCACAAAAATGCACAAATATCCGATATCTATCAAAAACAAACCCTGACTTGGAGTTAAGAAACCATCTTTATATCAAAATATAGCCTAAGATTTCTTTTTCTAATAGATACCTGGAACATAACTTTGGTTTTCTAGAGTTTTCACTGAATACTAAAATGGGTGCATACAGATTTTCGCAATTTTCTCTTAGTAGACAGTCGTAGACAAACAAACATTTGAATTCTTCACTGGTTCCAAATTTTTACATTTTTCCAGTTCCTACAGCTACAATGTACCGCCGAATGTCAAGAAATAGGATTCCAGTGTGTGTATATGTCTTGCTGTATCTCGCTACTTTAATGCAAAAAAGAAACATGACATAGTTTTTGAGAAGACATAGACATAGAAACATAGTTTTTGAGCAAGCAAGATGGTGGATTGCGAATAATTAACAAATTTTTGGTCAATTGTCAAGCAAAATAAATCAGAGCACCTGCTAATTAGTGGCAGTGAATGCGTAAATCCTATACTTAGTGACAGCTGAACAAACTAGTACCAGGGACACAGGAAATGAGTTTAGGATTGAAATTTTTTACATATTCATTACACTTTTAACACATTTTAACACTATTAAAACTGGTATAAAAATTAATTACTATTTTACATGTAAATTAATAACGTTGAGCATATAACAACGTTGGCTCATAAGGTTTTGGTCCAATTATATAAAAAACCGGCAGCTAGAACCGGAACCGGAACCGGAACCGGAACCGGTTTCAAAAATCGGAACCGGTCCGAGCACTAGTCTACCCCTGAAAAATTCCAAAATTTTAAGGGGATCTGGGGTGCGTTTCACGAAGCCTACCTAAGTTCTACGTTTATCTTAAGTTGGATTTCAGTTCTAGTTGCAACTTAAACTGTTGCACAAATCAGTCTTAAAATTAATTGCTAAGACGGAACTTTAACGTTCAACTTAAGTTATAACTTTAAAAAAGGTGTTTCACGAAGCAGTTTTAAGTTACACTTTCCTCGTAAGTTTCCTCTTAAACTTAATGTAGGTATAACCCTACATTAAGGCACAATTAAAGCAGTTTTAAGCTCCAAAAATAATAAATTTGAGATGATTGAGTATTCTTGATCAATGCTAACTTTGGCACATGAGTTTCGACCTGTTTTGAAAGAGATTTGAAAATTATGGAAAATTCTTAATCAAGCAGAAAACTGAACAAAATGAAAGTATGTAGTGTAAGTTGAGGTCAAAACGAAAGCCGCAGTGTCCAATTTGCAAATAACCGCTTTTAAAATAAATTTATACGTGTAAATAAACTTTTGACTAAGTTATGACTTAAAATTAGGCGGGAAATTTGAATTAAGCTCAACTTAAGTAGAAACGTTTTTACTGAGGCAAAACTTAAGTTCAAAATTTAAGATGGCCCTAAGAGAAGGTTTGTGCAACACTTTATGTTATGTCTTAGGCACACCCTAAGTTAAATCTCAAGTTGATCTTAAGTTTAATCGTAAGTAATAACTTAAGATAGCTTCGTGAAACGCACCCCTGCTCCGAAATTAGCAAAAATTGCGAATTTTTAATGTTTTTGACCAAAAATTAGTAAAAAAGGACAATTTTTAGCGATTTTTAAGAAATTTCTTGAAAAAATCACTAAAATTTGCTAAAAATTAACAATTTTCAGTGAAAATCGCTGAGGGGTCTACCCTTTTTTGCTTTTTGGACGAGAGGGTCTGCCCTTTTTTCCTTTTTGCTGAGGGGGTCTACCCGTTTTTTGTCGGTCTGGGGGGGGGGCTCGGCACCCCCCCCCCCATTCCCCCCCTCACGTTATCCTATGCGGGGGGGTCTGCACCCCCCCCCCATTCCCCCCCACATTATCCTATGATTACTATGATTATGGAATATCATGCTCCCGAGGCTTGCTGTCGATCTGGAGCATCTTTTCAATGCATCTTTATGATTCCACATTCACAATATTTTTCAGTTTTGCAGCGGCAGTGGGGGAGGGTGTAATCACTAGCAGGATGACTCTACTGTAGACAAACACCTGTGCTTTCGTAAAAACTTTCGTAAAACTTAGCCGATTGAGCTCAAATTTGGAATGGGTGCATTTTCGCACATTTCTACGGATCTGCGACAAAATTTAAAATTTTTTAACTTTCAGTTCTTCAAGAAGAGACCGAGTGGAACCCAAATGTTTTTGTTTCCAATTTTAGGGTCTGGGTAAAATCCGACTCCTGCCCCGGTCCCGGCCTCGGCGCAAATTGGTAAAACCCGGCCCCGGTCCCGTTCCGGCACAAGGAGAATTTAATAAAACAATGCGATACATACTTTTGCATTGTTGTACGGGATTATATATACGGTTTACATTATAGTAAGTTATAATACAATGTATTCTCTATTAGCATGCAGCATGCATAATACATACGTACACGCACGTGTTTAACTGCGCCGGATTTTGTAAACATTGGTGCCGTGTTTTACGCTGCGCTTGGGCCGGGGCCGTGTTTTACCCAGGTGCGCCGGAACCGGGTTTTACCCACACCCCAATTTTACTGAAAAGTACTTATGTATAGTGTTTAGCATTCGCCCGGGCCAATAAACATTTTTAACATAAATACCTTCTAATATATATATATATATATATATATATATATATATATATATATATATATATATATATATATATATATATATATATATATATATATATATATATATATATAGGCGCTGGTCAGAACTTCCGATCGTACGCTAGTTCGATCCCCAGAGGCCATAAAGCTTTCCCGACTCTAGCCAACCCAGCTATCCATCCTTAACTGGCAAGTAAATGGGTGGGAGGTAACAGGAGTCTGTGTAGAAGGGCCGGCCCCCCTTCCACGGATGCAGTCATCATTTGAGGTGACACTCCTGGCTCTACGGCTGAGAATCCGGGGATGAGCGCCGGCACGCCGTGTCCTGTGGCTGGACGAAGATATCTCCTGGGGTAAAGTTTTACCTTTAAACCCCATTCAATGGGGAGTGGGGAGGATATAGATTGACTAAATCAAGATTCACTAAAGATACAATTAATTATAGCTGCTAGCCAGCTAGCTCACTGCAAGTTTTCATTCTTTGGTTGAAGCTTCAGCTTGCCTGCCTCTTGTGCCCGCTCTAGATGATGCAAAATATTCGACACACATTATTCCAGCCTCGGCTTCTCTTAGAAAAAGCTACGTCTTTGAAGTAATTTTTATTTATTTCTTACCTTTGATGTTTCACAGCTAAAGTTCAGTGTAAAGGGTTTACTCATTCCAGAGAAGCCAACTAAAACAGAAAAAAACAACTGCAGATCTTTAAAATACCTGCCCTCTTAAAATAGAAATACAGACTTTAAAGCCCTGCCTGCGACGGTTTCCATATGTTTGACTGACAAGATATTAAAATCGTGACAAGCATTACGAATTTTCATGAAACCTCATAAGACATAAATCGTTAGAGCAAATCTGAGTTACAATCGAGAACAGAGCTAGATTTTGTCGAACCCCAGTCTAAAAGCCATATTTAATAAATATCAACAAGTCACAGGCAGTCGCTGCGTTTTAAGGTAGATAGATGGCTGGCTATCGAAACAGTTAATGCTAAATCCTAAAATGACGTAAGAACCATCTTAAGGTGGTGACTTCTTTTGGGCTCATATTATTGGTTGACGGTTAAAATCAAGATGAAGTCTGATGAAACTTTCCAAAATCAGTTCTTTTAGTATTCTAACACCCTCCGCGCAATCCCGCTTCAAAACTTTGATATCTCCGTTCAGTGCGGTTTTGCCGATTTTTGACAATTAGACAGTAGCTGCATACCTATCATTATATTCATTCGAAAGATTGTGTTGAGTTCTACATTTTTGCTTTTTAAAGCACCTTTCTAGCTTTTCTCTATAGTGAGATATCGCTGATTTTCTTATTTTGGCGTTGAAAACTTGTCATTTTTGCAGAAATCAAATAATCAGCCATTTCTTGAGCTACGCGAGCCGTAAAATTAAACTGAGGGTGTCAATTTGAAGGTCTCGTCGGAGCCAATTATTCGTGGCATTATGATCCTCTAAGTGCTATCCCGTACGCTGCTATTATAAAAAATGTAGTTTTCGCAAAAACATGACCAAATTTTTCCCGGCGATTGTGCAGCATTTACAATGCAAGATAGAGGGTTGCCACTTACTAGTCGTGTTTTCCACAAAAATACCCAGGGACCCTTTTTTAGTTGCCCCGATTGCTGCATTCGAGCTAAAGTTGTCGCTTGCCAAAGTTGGGAAAAGTAGGCAAAATCCAGGTTGCGTATACATTTTAATTAATTTCTCTATAACGAAGAGCGGTTTCATAATAATTAAAAAGGGTCCCCAGCTATTTGATAGTGGAATCGAATGATGTGGACGACGCCTTCCGAAAACATTTACTTTAGTCTGCAAAAAATCTGGAATATTAAATTACTTCAAAAATGCAGTAAAATAATTTCAAAGAGCTAAAGTTTGGTTTACTGTATTCATTAGAAAGAGAAAATGTTAGGATCCATTTCGATATAAGGATGGCTTCTTAACTCCCAGGAATGAATGAGTAATAGCTGTTCAAATTTGATGTCTCTAAAATGAATCACCACCTTAAGAACGAAACAAGTCGAACAGTTAAAATGAGACAACCATACTCTACCTCGTTCTCCCTCGCCCCTCCCGCTCAAAATTCCAGTTACTTAACACGATTTTGCGAAATTATACTTTCTTTGATTCGCAAGGGTGTACCAAAGAAGGCCAACAATTGAGGAGGAGGGGTAAATGAAACAATACCAATTATGTCAATACCAAACATGTCAATCCCGGCATGAGCTAAGCTGATGGGTCTTTACCGTTATCCTACCCAATGAAAAAAATTTGAAACCTGTCCAGTCGAAGTAAAATTCGATATGGGTATGCTTTCAACAATGCTTTGCTGAGTAGGTCCAGAAACCGAGAGGTATACAGCGCCTGACACTGATCAGATAGTCGGTGGTTCGAGTCCCACCAGCCACAAAGCTTTCTGCATTCCCATTGACCAAGGACTAAGCCTATATCGGTTCGCCGTGAGCTCTATACAACCCATCCTTAACTGGTCGGTAAATAGGTACCACTTTATGTGAGAAGGCAAAAGGAGACCGTGTGGCTTGAGGAGCTGGCCCCCTCCTCCAAGATTGTAGTTATTATTCGAGGTGACATCCTGGCTCCAGAGCTGTGTATCCGGGATGAGAACCGACACCCTAGGCCCTGACCTGACAAGGGTAGGAGAATTTTCATGGGGTTACCCTCACCTTTTTTGCCTATGCTGAGTCCAAAGATTGCAATGTCCTTCCTTTCGCGATCGTTTTCGATTTTCAAACGGTGACCAAGGGGAGCAACCAGCTAAACTTTTTGTCTCCGATTTCGCTGAAAAGTTTTAAATAGGGGTTTCGGAGTAACGGAACACGATTCGGAAGTTTTTGATCGAACATTTAGCTTTCCTGTAGAAGCTTTTTAAGCGCACAACTTGAGTGTATACAGCGTATGAAAGCATCATCCAACAAAGGACTTCAGATTCGGATTTTGCGGCGCAGACAGAAAACCACAAATATACAGCTTGGGTCTCTTGCGCTCCCCTCCCCCCTCCGCTTCCTTTAAAAAATTTTTAAAAATTATAAAATTTTAGTTTGGTAAGGGACCAAGGGGAACCGAAAAAATTTTTGAAAAAATTTGCTGTTAACTTGCTTACAGGGTTTTGCAGGGGTGCAGATCACGAATCTGAAATCCGTTTTTCGATTCAGCTTTTCAGGCCAGGATAAGCTTACATACTAAGCTTAAAACTTTAGCTTATATTAAGCTAACGAAAAGCTGAATCGAAAAACCGATTTCAGATTCGTGATCAGCGCCCCGGAAAACCCCTGTAAGCAAGTGTTCAGCAACTTTTTTCAAAAAATGTTTCGGTTCCCCTTGTTCCTCCATTACCAAACTAAAACTTGAAATTTTTAAATTTTTAAAACTTTAAAATTTTTGCATTTTTGAAATCTGCAGGTCCTAAAACCTACCCCTACCAAATTTCGGATCTTTTGCGCTTTCCCCCCCCCCAGCCCTAACTTTTGATTTTTTTGACCAATAAATTTGAAATTTGGTGTGGGTGCATACTGGAGGCTGGTGAATTCAAAAATTAAAAATTTTAAAATTTTTAAAATTTTTAAAAAATTTTAAATTTTTTTGGTAAGGGGGGACCAAGGGGAACCAAAAAATTTTTTGAAAAAAATTTTGCTGAAAACATGCATACAGGGGTTTTCTGGGGCGCTGAGCACGAATCTGAAATCCGTTTTTCGATTCAGCTTTTCGTTAGCCCAGTATAAGCTTACATGTTAAGCTTACAACTTTGGCTTATACTGAGCTAACGAAAAGCTGAATCGAAAAACGGATTTCAGATTCGTGCTCAGCGCCCCAAAAAACCCCTGTATGCATGTCTTCAGCAAAATTTTTTTCAAAAAATTTTTTGGTTCCCCTTGGTCCCCCCTTACCAAACAAAAATTTAAAATTTTTCAAAAATTTTTAAAATTTTAAAATTTTTTAATTTTTGAATTCACCAGCCGCCAGTATGCACCCACACCAAATTTCAAAGTTATTCTTCAAAAAAATCAAAAGTTAGTGCTGGGGGGGGGGGGGGGGGGGCCAAAGCGCAAAAGATCCCAAATTTCAACTCAATCAGTCAAATTATGCTTCTTCGGTACTTCTTCGGACCTGTGGGGGGGATAATGGGAAAGGAATGGAAAATTTTTAAAAAATTTTAAAAACTTAGCTGAAAACTTGTATAGGGGGTTTTCCGGGGCGCCGAGCACTAATCTGAAAACCGTTTTTCGATTCAGCTTTTCGTTAGCTCATTATGAGCTCAGGTTGTAAGCTTAACATGTAAGATAAGCTTATACTGAGCTAACGAAAAGCTGAATCGATAAACGTTTTCAGATTCGTGCTCAGCACCCCTGACATGTTGCACAACTAAGTCCATGGGAAACCATGGACAATGATGGAAAACTAACATTTTGAGTACAAAGTAACTAAAGAAATACAATAACAGGACCTCAAAAATCAAAAACTCACTCGCAATTATTGTAGCATAATGCATGAAAAATTGCAACTAATTTCTGCTACTGCGATGGGCAATTGAAAATGTGAAGTAGCAAAAAAGCGTCCAAATTTCAGTAACATTGTGAGGAAAGCCAATCGCCAAGTTTGTAGTAAAATATATACATATGAGACTTTAGAAACTACACCTCAGTCTAAAGAGACAGAGACAGCGGGGTAGTAAGAAATGTTTATGTTTGTGAGTTCACTGCAAATATATGAGACCTCACCTAAGTAAGACTGTATGTGTGTGTGTGTGTATGTAGGTACAATTTGTACGTATGCACACATCTGCACAAAGTGCATGTGCAGTATTTTAATCTCAAGGGAAAGTGACATTTTAACATCTGTCTTTAAATTTATCCCTCGTTTTCCTCACAGTAACAGGAAAGGATGCATAATAAGTCAATCCATGGAAATTATTTGAAATGAAATTTTTGACTGCTATAGGTTCATTTTGTTATTGGATTTTACCCAATTCATAGGAAAAATTTAAACGTTTGTGGGAATCGAATGTACGTTTCTAACATTCCTAACTTTCCCCAAAGGAAAGTTGGCAAACTTGACCGGAAAAACCGGGAATATCAGGGAAAGTCGTGAAACACCGGGAAAAACCTGGAAAATGAGTAAGTCAGAGAATTTTTTTGTATTTTTGGTTGCAAATTTAATGAATTTCAGTTTAAATTTTAAAAACGAATTTCAAGTTTTACAAACGAAACTTGCATTTCTTTTAGTTCTTACAACTTTCTTCACGATAAGATCTATTTTCAAATTCTTTGATCTCTTATGTCCCTTCTTAATTTTTGACATTTTTTTTGGTTTTCAGGAAAACTAATTATTCTAAAGATTATTTTTACTTTTAAAAATTTCAAACGAACGTGAGCTAGCTATAGATGTTGAAGCCTAGCTTTTCCTGCCGCAAAATTCCTAAATTTGACTTTATTATTTTTGAAAAGGTGTACGAATCCTTAAATAATATTGTATTAACTACTATTCTGCTCTGCTTAAGTGTCAGTTGAGACAGTGAAAGCGAATCTATGAAGCTAGTGCGAACAGTGACGGATGTATTTTTCCGGAAAAATTTATTGCAGAAATTGATTTGTGGTTTTTTCAGTTTTTGCGGTAAACGAATCAAAAACTTCCGTTTCTGGAGAAAAATTCTAACTCTGCATAAAAATGTCGAAATTTCTAAAAATTTTCTTGGCTCTTCAAAATGAAAAGAATTAAAGGTTTAAAGAACAGTTTTATTGAAAAAACGAAAAATTTCTTTAACTTCCGGATGCATGCGCTGGCCTCCCAGACTCCTCCAATAGTATGGAAAGTTAGTCACGGTATGCAATGCTGGAAGGCAGGACCACTAATATGTAAGAATGCTATACTACAAGCGAGTCGCACAGGCTAACAAAGCAAAATTTCGACCAAAATTATGAAAATATTATACACCCTGAAATCAAACCGCTGAATATCTGATAAAATCTAGTTTTGACGTTCGCCAAATAAAAATCAGTTCAGAAAATAAATGACGAAAATTTGATGAAGTCCAATTTTTTGAAAAAACGCCAAATTTTGTCTATTTTAACGCATTTTCCAAATATTTTTCAGACCTAGCAAAGTTTCCAGGATTATGCATTATATGTCCGAAGAAGCACAATTTGACTGATTGAATTGAAATTTGGTAAGTTTAGGTTTTCCGACCTGCCGATTTAAAAAATGCAAAACATTTTGAATTTTTAAAAAATTTTTTAAAAGTTTTAAAATTTTTGCTTGGCAAGGGGAACCGAAAAATTCTTTGAAAAAATTTTGCTGAAAACTTGCTTACACAGGTTTTCTGGGGAGCTGATCGCGAATCTGAAATCGGTTTTCCGATTCAGCTTTGCGTTAGCTCAGGATAGGCTTACAGCTTATGCTTAAAACTTTAGCTTATATTAAGCTAACGAAAAGCTGAATCGAAAAGCCGATTTCAGAATCGTGATCAGCGCCCCAGAAAACCCCTGTAAGCAAGTTTTCAGAAAATTTTTTTCAAAAAATTTTTCGGTTCCCCTTGGTCCCCCATTACCAAACTAAAATTTTAAAGTTTTAAAAAAATTATTTAAAAATTTAAAATTTTTGCATTTTTTAAATCAGCAGGTCTGAAAACCCACCCCTACCAAATTTCAACTCAATCAGTCAAATTGTGCTTCTTCGGTACTTCTTCGGAGCTGTGGGGGAGGGGGATAATGAGAGACCCAATTAAATAATGGGAACCTACAATTATGTAGATATATAGGGGTTGAAGAAAAACCTAAGCTACAACAGGGGCCTGTCCAAGCATGTATGAGGATACGTGCGTATGTCTGTGATAAACTACTATGTCGGACTTCAGTAAACGATTACAGATAAGTGTTCAGTGTGTGATATCCAGTCCTAGCGAGATAAGAGAAGATAAACAAAAAATTGAGAATAGGTGAATACACCGAAATAGTGACACCTATATGCGCCCTAAGCGACCGCTCCCTACAGTTAGCAATAGAATAACCGCTAGACTTTAATGTAAAGCATTTTACCAAAATGAAAGCATGTAAAGCAAAACAAAATGAACAGCTAATGTGAAGCTGACAAATTGTAGCGAGTCACCAACTATTGTAACGAACGGAAAATCTAGCAAAAGTTGGAAAATCTATGCATCTACGCGAATTTGGCCAAAATTGACACAATTTGACAGAAACGTGCTTTCGTTGCGGTCGACAAATTTAGCGAACGACCGCGTCCACGTCCACCTCTGCTCTGAGGTAGCGAGAATTTTTTCTTTCCACTTTTAATTTCATTCCTGAATCCAACTCTCAAATCGCGCAGCTTTTTAATTTTATCCTGTCCGGTGTCTCTCCCTTCTTCCTTTTGGAATTTTGTCTGTAACTTTTTCCTGTCTTCACCCTTTTTCGCGTCAATTTACAGTGCTAATTATTCTTAGCCAGTAATTTGTGTTTAATCTTTTATACACATAGGTTTGCTTATTAAATTTTAAAACTAAATCCACCAAAATAATCCGCCCCATCCCTGGTGAGGTAGATAGATAGGTACTGCCAGGGAGTGGCGTGAACAGTCTTGCTGGGGCAGTGCTTGCGGAGGCCGGGAGCGAAACGTTGGACCAGGCAAACTTCCTGTTACATACGGTATACAAAGGTAGCAGCATTTTGACAAACTACAATTGCACCATTAGATGTGCCGAGAACTGCAAAAATAGGTTTGAGTGCTTTCAAAGTTTGAACAACATACACCTTAATTTAAAGGAATGAAGACTCTTACAATTCATTTCAAGAAACTGTGACACCTGTGAATTTTATGCCCTTTAAAATAATATTCATTGTGGCAATCGCTTACCAACTTTGAATTAGACCATATTGACCCTTTTGGTCATAAAGTTCAGGAGATCCCAAAAGTTGCCACACGGTTCAACTCAACAAAGGTCCATTTAACGTTTAATCTATGGAAAGTATAACCAAGAAAAATGTAAATTAAAGTGAGAGATTTTACATTCAAGATTTTGGAATAAATGTGATGTGGAAGAATGCTATTTGGTATAGTTTTGGTTGAAATTTTGGGGACCAGGTTTTGCTTTAAAACTGGGGGGTTCCGTTTGGAGTTTAGGACAGATCCAGTTTGGAGACGGAGTGATTGTTTTTCTTTCCATAAACAACTTTCAGGCATTACAAAAGGGTTTCCTTTTAATTAATTGCCGAAAGCAATACCTTGTTTGCTCAGAGAATTCTGAGGTGGCTTCGAGCAGGGAAACTTTTGAATGAGCTCGTACCATGAGCAAAAATTAACGCAAAATAGTAGCATAGTAATAGTAATACAAAGTAATAGTAATACAATTTTGAAATTCATTTTTAAAAATCCAACTAACCTTTTGAGGGCAAAATTCCTAATTTTGGATTTTCAGGAAACGGAGCCACATACCCCTCCCCCGCGTTAACCTATGCCGACGTCTCACCACGTCGATGTTAGTGTAGGCTAATCTGCGACCATGTCTTTAAAAAGCTAAGTTCTAAAACTGTAACTTACTGCAATATAAAATGCTTTACTGTCAGCAAAGGAAAGCTTCGATTATGACCAAAGCAAAATTTATTCAATTTTGTAAATAATAAATCACTTGATGTTGTTAAATTGTAAAAATTTATGGTTCAAAAATTTTATAGTAAACAGTCACTGTATAGTTCAGAGAGACAGTATTTGTAAAATGTAGAGTGTAATAGGGGTCGCTCAGGGGGACCTATTGAAATTCAAAAACTGGATTTTACGACACAACTTTTTACAAACGCGAACGAAAAATGTACCTTTCGCAAATTTGTAACAAATTGGTTTTCAAACGCCACAATGGCCATAAAAACCCACGTCGTGCTAAGACGAGTTAAAATTTTGCTACTTTTAGAAGGAAAAAGAATTCAACCTTAAGGTGACCAGGTTAAACTAATAACAATAAGTTAATTAGCTCCCACTGATCAATTTCAGTGTCCTTTCAAAAAGCTATGTTAACTATTTAACTAGCAAGAATGTCCTCTTTCAGCTATTACTTATAGAACCGTACCTTCATTAATATTCAGTACCTGATCAAGAGGTTCACTGTCATGGTGGCTGTCATCATTCATAGGCCTAGTTGTCAGAAAAAACGTGGAAAACAGTAAACACTAGTGTTTTTAGCCGGCTGGTGTCAGAAACAGCCAGTAGTCGCCTGAATCAGGTCAATACATGATGTTATCTGTTCACCTAACCAGCAGTAACTATGCATCATTTAGTGCAAAAAGGTGCAAAGTGCTCAGAATAGCCGACGACGCTTACGTAATCTTAGTGCGTTCTGATTATGCGGTGACTTGGCTGCAGTTGGACTGTCCCCAAAATCAGCTCCAAGCAGGGGTGATCGCTCGCTGCTCAAACTGCTGACAGAATTAGCACTGGCCGCTGAGCTACTACGGGATCTTGACATGATTGGCAGGGAAAGATGAGAACCTAAAATCAAAGTAGAAATTTAAATACACACCAAAATTAAGTTTGTAAGCAAGAAGTCGAATCCTTGTAGGTACATTCCTGTGCAACGAACGAACGAACGAGCGAACGAACAAACAACGAACTGTTACGATTTCTGCATACTGTAGTAACAGCGTTCACTATTAACAAGTCTAACTGTAAGCAACTATAATTTGCCAGTACAAACACTGCCCTGCCTTTATGACTGCTTTTTTCTGCAAACATATTCTGACGTCAATTTTGGGTTATGATCTTAGTATTAATTTGCAGGACTAAATTTACTAGGCTCATACGGCTGGTTGCTCTGACAGTAGCTGCAGATACTCTAACAGAGCAGCCAATAACCGCTTGGTAATAACTTTTATCTGCAAACTCTACAAGAGGGTTCCCTCACTTCCCCAAGAGGGTCCGCACCTCCAAAGTTCGGTTTGCTTTAGTTTTCCAGCAAAAAGTCGAAAAAATCTGGTTTGCCGCCGGTCTGTCTACTCAGAGTTGTGTTTTATAGTGTGGTCACCCGACAGTTTTTCACGAATTTACAGCTAAGTATGTAAAAGCGTACTGAACATAGAACTGAAACTGGAAGGACATTCTTCATCGATCATGGCTGACATGTTCCTACTGCTTCTTGATAAGGTTCGCGGTTGCTGGGAGCGACGTTTGTTGCAGTGGTGACTGGTGCTGCGATGCAGGGATCTGTGGTAGTCCAGATCCCCGGAAGTCGTCGAGCATCGAGGCAATCCACCCAACGTCTCCAGACTGCTAGATGAATCTTCATGGAAGGAGACCTCACTGAAACATTTAAAATACTCCATCTAATGAATTTGATATTATTCTATAGCGGTTTTTGACTGAAATAAAAATGATGTCGTTACAATGTACTGCATCTTCAATGACGGCGTACCATATCATACACAAGCAATCCCTAATGGTTGCGATAATTGTTCTTGTCTAAATTATACCCATTCCTGTGCCTGTACATGCTTGCAAAATTGGAGAGGAGGAGGAAAATATGAGGTAAGGTTTTACGACAACTTAAAAGTCAGCAGATTCCGCCTAAGCAATTTCCCGTGAAAAATCCAATTTTTATACATTTTAGCGATTGTAAGCGTTTGTTGGAAACGTTTTTCGAAGTCTAAGAAAGTTTTGCTAATTTTCGCTGATGCGTGCTAGTCCTGCCACGGACCCTCCCGTTTTGTCTGCTTTCCCTCGGTCCTCACTTTTCTATCTTTATATAACATTTTCAAGTGTGACAAGCGTCCCACTCTTAGTTATTAGGCTGCAGACATCATCTGCACAATAACGGCCTACCCCCCCCACAACTGAGTACCAGGTGACCCCCCCCCCCCCACAACTGAGTACCAGGTACACAATTGTGTACGAGCACTCGCTTGTATGTTTACATGTTGAAGCCAAAAACAGGTCCAAAAACATTCTGTCGGCAGCTGGCCACTTTTTGGCTTCAACATGTAAACATACAAGCGAGTGCTCGTACACAATTGTGTACCTGGTACTCAGTTGTGGGGGGGTCACCAGGTACTCAGTTGTGGGGGGGGGGGGGGGTCGGCCGTTATTGTGCAGATGATGTTTTCTGCATGATAACTAAGAGTGTGTCGCTTGTCACACTCTTAGTTATTATGTACTCTTGCTCATACTTAAGATGTGCACTAGTTGTTGTATCTTACCAGTTAAATTTTGGCGAAGAAAAACTTTTTTGGAGAACCAAACGTTTGCTGCTTTTATTAATTCGAATTGAAGCAGCTCGCTGGACTCGGCAAACAAACAGAACCACTCGCATGAGCGCTCTTCGACGTGATTTCAGGGAAGTAGTGGGTCGTTTTGAGGACATTATTGATTATAATTAATTAATGTATATACTCAGTGATTAGCAGAGCAGTAAGTAGTTTGTTAGTTTTCATGCTGGCTGAGTGAAGGAAGCGCTATAATTCAGAAAGCAACAGCAATAAATGAATTCATGCAATATTATAAGTGCAAATAGACTAAACTAATGATAATTGAACTGATTAATTGAAACTAATTTACTAAAATTAATGATATGCAAATCTTGTAAACGCAATTCTTTTCCCCTTCTGTCTGATTCCACATGCCAGTCCACGGTAAATGAGTTTGGCACATTTTGCTTTGCGCACACAAATTTGACACTATGATACATACAATCAGAAAAAAGGCAACGCGATGTACTCCTATGTACTCCTTTGGAGTGAGGCATACCAAAACCTTCTTAGTTGAATTAAAATTTTAATCCTGCAAGAAACAGGATTAAAGGTAGAATTAAACACAGCTAGCTTAACTCGCTTAAGGTGGTGATTCCCTTTGGTCACATAAAGTTTGCACCTTTATTACTGATTCATTACTTGGAGTTAAGAAGCCATTTTTATATCAAAATGTAGCTTGACATTTTCCCTTTTTAATGCATACCATGAAACTAATGTTGCTTTTCAAAACTATTTTTAACACATTTTAGAAAAAGTATAATTTTCCAGAATTTTTGCAGACTCAAGTAAATTTTTTCACGAGACATCGGTTATATCATTTGATAACTCCATCAAATAGCTGGGGACGATTTTTTATTTATTGTGAAATCGCTCTTCGTTGTAGAGAAATAAGCTGAAATGTGTGCGTAACCTGTATTTTGCCTACTTTTTCCAAATTTGTCACGCGATTACTTTAGCTAGAAAGCAGCAATCGGGACAACTAAAAAATCGTCCCTGGGTATATTTGTGCAGCACGTATTAAGGTAAGGAGCAGCCCTCCAGCTTGCATGGTGAATGCTCCACAATCTTTGGAAAAAAATTGGTCGTGTTTTTGCAAAAACTACATTTTTTATGATAGCAGCCTACAGGACAGCAGTTGGAAGACGATCATGCATCGGATAATTTGTCCCTGTGAGACCTTCATATCGACGCCCTTAGCTTGATTTTACGGCTTGCGTAGTTCAAGAAATGTTGGATTATTTGATTTCTGCAAAAATGACAAGTTTTCGACGCCAAAACAAGAGAATCGGCTATATCTCACGGTAGTGAAAAGATAGAAAGTTACTTTAAAAAGCAAAAATATGAAGCTCAATGAGATCTTTCGAATGAATATATTTATAACTGTGTAGCTGCTGTCAAACTTTCAGAAATAAGAAAAAACCGCCCTGACCGGAAATTTCGAATTTTTGAATCGGGCTTGCGCGGAGGGTGTTAGAACGCTAAAACAACTTATTTCGGAAAGTTTCGTCAAATTTCATCTTCATTTATGCCTCCAACCAACAATATGTGACCAAAAGGAATCACCACCTTAACTAGCAGGAGGGTCTTGTCCCGATTACCGTCCCCCCAACTTCTTAAAACTTGTCCAAATGAGTTAAAATTCGGCATTGGTATGTTTTCGACCACGCTGAATTTAAATATTGCTGCGTTTTTTGATTTCGCGAATTTCGACTTTTTTCAATAAGCTTTTTGTTAACTCAGCAGAAACTTAAATCTTACTTAAGCTTACTGTACAATCTCACAACTCTAGCTTCTTACAAACTACTCAACATTAACATAGGATCAAAAAGCAATAGTTTTTAACTATTTTTATATTCCTGTAAGCTCCATAGCTCCAGACATTACACTTAGAACTTTAGCCGAGCAAATAAAAAGCTGAATTGAAAAACGGACCTCAGACGTGTTCTGCGGGCCCAGAAAGCCCTATACACGGCTTTTCAGCAAATCGAAGACAGAAAATTTTTTGGTTTCCCTTGGTTGCCCCTTGCTAATCGAGAAATATCAAATTTCACGAGATCAAAAAATTTTGCAATATTTATAGTCAGCGTGGTTAAAATTCAAAAACACACCCACACCTAGTTTTAGCGGATATTGGCAAGTTTTAAGAATTGTGAGTGGTGGGGGTAATCGAAACAAGATCCGGATTAAAATTTAAGCCGTTTAATCCTGGTAGCTATTTATTTAATGTGGACTAATTTTAATCTAATCGATTTAATTTTTAAAGAAATAGACCCTCAGACAATTTTCTTAATTGAATAATAACGGTCTACAAAGGATTATTGCCTCTTTTGGGGACTACACTTGTTGGAGATGTACCAATGCTGATCATTTCTCTGAGTGTCAATAGATAATAGCAGAGAAGCAGCATAAGATTCCTTAAAATCTGAAGATTGGTGTACGATCAAATTAACATAACTGACTTACGTGAAAAGAGTTCGGCCGTATTAACACTTTCGCTGCGTCAAGGAAGTTATCGTGGTATCACTGCATGCGGCATGCATCCTACTCTTTTCTTCTAGTTGACTACCCTGGTAAGTAAAATCTTTTAATCGCATGGCTCATCGCATGCTAAGGTTGAAATATAATCATACTATTTCTGGCATTTCGTTGGTTTGACATGGCTTAAAATCTAACATGCATTCTTTGGCTTTTCCATGATATGATCCAGCGTATTCAATGGGCAGGTTTGCCGAGCTGCTTTCATTAACGAAAGTTAGTCCGAAAAAAATGGTGATACTTCTAACAAAAAAGGTGAGGCTGACGAAAAGATATTTAAGAATTAGTTAATTAATTAGAGTTGATGTAAAGTTTTTCCAACTAGAAGTGCACAGGAGAAGAAAAGACAAAGATGAAGAAGAATGCTTTAATATTTATTGTGTGCATACATAGTCTCCGTGAACGCTGCTAATCAACATGATCTGGCAGGTTGACAGGTGAAAGTGAGAAGCTATGTAAGCCTAGTGTTCTGTTGGTACTAATCAAAATGATTAGTTCATTATTGTTAGAAGACCTTTTCCAACTATGCTGATTAGGTCTGAGTTGAAAACAAAGGTCAGTTCACTTTAGTATCTTTACTGCCGGTTTTTAATAAAAATGCCTAAACTGTACTGAATACAGATGCGTCCAATCCTGGACTGTAACGGCTGACAGTATCCATGAAATATCTGCTGTTATGCAACATGCGAAAGCAGAACTATAGAAGGAATGGATTACTAATATTATTACCTATTGGAAAGCTAATATAATACATGCGGAATTAGTTAATGAAGTTATATAAGTCTAGAGCTTGCAAAAGAATAAGTTCTAGCACCCATTTCACATCCCTCCTGGGCAATTTACCGAGACTGTCAAGAGGGGCCGCCCGTCATTTGGAGCTACCTAGGGCTGTGACCGGGCCGTGAAGCGGGCCTGGGGCCTGGGCCGGGCCCGGGCCGGGGCCGGCCCCGGGCCGGCCCGGCCCCGATTTTATAGAGTTCGGCCCGGCCCGGGCCCGGCCCGTCTACCCTGCAAAGCCCGGCCCGCTTCAAGGCCCGTGGGGCCTGCCGGGCCGACGGGGCCAACCTGTCCTGCCGGGCCAGCGGGGCTTACGGGGCCGCCGGGGCCGCCGGGGCCGTCGGTTTCTTAAGCTGTGATTCATTTGTGCGTGTAATATATGCACATACGTACATGTACATACACATACACGTAGGTATGTTATATATGCATATTAATACACAATCAATATGTGAGCACATAGGTTTCAATACAATGTTATTGTTTACTTCCTTAGACATTGCGGCCAAAGGCTAAAGACTTATATACAAAGCTCAATTGGGCATGGAATCGTTTTCTCACCCTGTTGAGAAATCAGCAGCCAGCTATGTATACAACAGAAGCAAAACTTGCAGATGGCCTCAATGCTTACTACAGTTATCTTGTGGTCAAGCAATTTCAAAGCTTCCAGGATTTCAGCGACCCGTTGTTGTGAGACTTGGGATAGTTTTGGAAGTTCGTTCCAAGATAGTTTGCGAAGTTTCATTCCTTCCCGGTTGTTTAATTGTTCTTACATCACCTGTTTGCGTTTCTTAATCTTTGGTAAAGCTGCGAAATCCAGAGGTAAAATTAGGATTGTGACAGTGTGTAGATTAGTCTCTATGCATGACTGTTACTGTGGTTTTAGAAAAACCGCTCAAAGTCTAGGAATTTCAATACATACAATACCTGGTTAGCGCACATCACAGCTCGGGCCGTTAACAGGCCCGGGTCGGCGGGTTCAGGCCGTGTAGCGGGCCCCGAACCCGGACCGGGTCGTGGAACCGTAAAACGGACTCCGGGCCCGGGCCGGGCCGTGAAAAGAGCTCCGGGCAGGGGCGGGGCCGTGAAGCGGGCTCCGGGCCCGGGCCGGGCGGGGAAGCGGGCCACGGGCCCGTGCCGGGCCAGGGCCTTGATGCGGGCCCGGGGGTTGGGGCCGGGCCCGGGCCAGGCCAGGCCCGGCCCCGGCCCGGCCCGGCAAGCTAGGTCGGCCCGGGCCCGGGCCCGGCCCGGCGAAATCCTTACCGGCACAGCCCTAGAGCTACCACAGAACCTCCATCACGGTGGACGCAATGGAGGATCTGATAGTCTTGTAGAACACATCGAGTAATTGCTATGGCAATTATTCAGTGTCACCATCTCCCTTCTCCCAAAATGCATACGTTCTGAGCTGGCACTACCTCTAACCGGAGCACCGACTGGGGTGAGGTGGCTGTAAAACGTTAGTTAGTTAGTTAGTTAATTAGTTAGTTAAGAAGTTAAACTCAAGCCAGCTCTCTTCTGCTTTCATTCTGGTTTTCGTATGAATTCGATAGTTTAATTAGAAAATTAACAACAGATCTTTGCAAAATGGTAGGCTTCTGCTGGTGACTAAATTGGTTTTAATTCAAAGGAAAACCTATATAATTATGTAAAAGGCTACACAAAGAAAGGGATCTTGAGTGACTGATTTCCGCGTTCAACTCTCGTTTGTTCAGAAACTCTAGACTAGAGTCGCTCAATTAGACTTAGGATGATTAGAAGGGTTATAAGGAAAATTTGATCCCTACTGTGTCGCTCTGTTTGCCTTAGAATAGGGAAGACAAAAAGTTAAGTACAACTTTATTTATACACTATACACCCATTACTTATGAGCGAAAACGCTTGGAGCAATGCAGAAATGGCACACTGGATTTACTGACGGTATGATGTGTTTCGTGCTTTGAAGGACTGTAGTTGTGGATTTTTGAAGGTTGCAAGGTTTGCATCTGATTGGTTGCTTTAACTGGTTTAGCTATCTGTCTGGTCATTTTTAAATGAGGGAGCATAACTTTCAGGCAGAAAAACTCATGTTTATTTTACTGAGGCTTGTACTATATGCCTAGACGAACGTACCTAATTTTTAGAAATATTAACGTAAATATGTAGTTATAGAAATTCGTTATTTCATAGTTTGAAAAAATTCAAATTTTAATCATTGTCCTAAAAAATTAACCAACAAACCCGGAAATTTTTAATTTTTAATTTAACACCATTTTCCGGCGATTTTTGCCTCTTGATCCTGAGGGAGGTAGGGCATTATGTTGTCCCGGCCAGTGAGCAGACTTGAATCCCCATCCCCTTTGTTAATCTATGACCTCCAGTTATTTGATAGAGGTATATAATGAATAAAATAACCAATACCCCTCGTCAGCGAAGAAATATGAAATACTTCAATAATTCGGAAGTAAAGTTTATAAAAAGTTATTTGAGAAAAACTTTAAAGTCTAAAATTAGTTTTATCGAATCTATTAAACGGCGAAAATGTTAAGCTTCAATTGATAGAAGGATTGCTAACTCCACTCCAATCAGAAAATGAGGGATACTTGTTCAAAATTGATGTCTCCAAACGGAACGACCACCAACCACTAAAGCTGGTATGGTTTGGAAGCTTCCTTTCAGCATTATAAATCGAAAAATCAGTTTCTGATGATTATAAAATTCTTAATTTTGAGATATAAATTTAGTGATTAATTGCTATTAATTGCATATTCATATCTTTATTTTGAATCTCCGAATTCAACTGGTACGCACTTGGCACAGTCATAAAAAGAATTCAGAATCAGAGAAAATCAAAATCCCGAAAAGCGGATACCATCCAAATCGTACCTAAGTGAAGATTAAAATTAAACTTTAAACTTTAACTTCAGTAAACGACAAAACTATAGTTTCTTTTATAATAATCTTGATTGCGTAGAAGAGGGTAGG
The DNA here is from genome assembly GCA_030248195.1 of Trissonchulus latispiculum. Classification (NCBI taxonomy): domain Eukaryota; kingdom Metazoa; phylum Nematoda; class Enoplea; order Enoplida; family Ironidae; genus Trissonchulus; species Trissonchulus latispiculum. The sequence goes on from JASAND010026961.1 coordinate 31,694, forward strand.
GTGGAGAAGCGAGAAAGTAGGGATTTGGATATAAGTCATTAAGATGGGTTTAACTGACAAAGCCAGAACTCTATTAACTTCAGCGTTTAATCTATTTTGCGTTTCAATTCTATTAAAAAGTTTGGAATTACTTATTTACAGCTTCCTGAGCCAAGCCAAAGAAAGACGTCCAAATGTTTTCTTTGATAGTTTTTTGTAAGAAAACGTTGTTTGTTGAAAATAAATTGAAATTTTGGGTTGCATAAACATGTTTTTGCACGGACGTCATAAGTCGCTGTGGACATCAGGTTTGACCGACAACAAGCAAGTAGGGCCAGCGCAGGGCCAATCCACTGGCGGCCGGCTACTAGCCGGGTCAGCAACAACCAGCCGTTCGGTTGCTCAGCCAGGCCAATAGATGATCTATGGCCCTATTTCTTTAAAGATTAAACGGATTAGATTAAAATTAATCCGCATTAAAGAAATAGCACCTCGGATTAAACGGATTAAAATTTAAGCCAGCGAATTAAACGAGTTAAACGGATTAAATTTAACCCTATTTCTTTAATGCACCTAGGATTAAAATTTTAATCTAATCCTGTTTCTTTATTCGCACTTAGGATTAAAAAAATCAACGAGTTAATTTTAATCCGACCTGCTTAATCGCTGTTTCTTTAAAGATTAATTTTAATCCGTTTAATCCGTCGCCTGCATTTTCAACTAGTTTTTAATCCTCGTGCAGTTACGCGGATTAAATGGATTAAAAGTTGGCGGATTAAAATTTTTAATCGCTCTTTCTTTAATGGCAGATTAAATGGATTAAAATCAACTCATTTAATCCGCGGATTAAAAATGGTAGGATTAAACGAGTTAATTTTAATCCGTTTAATCCCTTTAATCCAGCATTAAAGAAACAGCAATTAAAATTTTAATCCGGCTGATTTTTAATCCGTTTAATCCGACCATTTTAATCTTTAAAGAAATAGGCCCTATGTTACATAAAAAGAAGCAACTGTTCGCATCATTTAATAAAGCTGTGGTTACACATGACAATCTTGTGAGAACGCGTTGCCACAACGCGTGGTCACGACCGCCGTTGCTTCAGAATTGTTACAACGTTCGTGTAACCCGTGACAAAACGTTGTGACAACTGGTGACAACGCGTTGGGACCATGTCCGATTTGGTTGTGGCAACGCAATAGTAAACATAGCGTTGGTTCGCAAGTGTACGTTGTCACGATCTGTTGCCACATGTAAACACTAGGTGTCACGATTGATAACTAAGGGAGACAACTGCCGTTGTCACAACGCGTTGTGACAAGATTGTCAAGTGTAACCACAGCTGAAGAAACTTATGATAAATCCATCAAAACTGGTGCAAGCCGTGTAGGCCGGCGTGTATTGACCGGCTTGTCGGCCTGCTCCTACTCTGCCGAACCTGGTCGTCCGCCGGCACAGCAAACCGACCTGGTTACTAAGCCCGGCCAGCCGGCATCGGCCTTTTCGAGCTAAAAACTGCCTACCGACATTGGTACTAGCCACACACATACTGAATACAAAAATTACTATGAAAAACCTTGATTCTGAAAAGTATGACAATATGCTGTGTCTTGTTTGATGGACGCATAATACAATAACAAGAGGACCCCTAAAAAGGTGTGGTTCTGCAACTGAGCATAAAAAGCAAACTCAAAAACCTGAGGAACAATTTAGCTAACCTACATGGGATTTATAACTACGAACGACTTTTACTGCCTTGCTGGTTTTTTGTCGTAATGCTTGCACACTAGGTTAGGTTGAATAATAGCTAGTTCATTTGATACCGCGTTTTAAAACTGTATCCAGGAGTAGCTGTACGGTATTGAAATATTGAAGTCGGTTCTTCAGGGCTGCTCAATCTCGGCTTATTATAAACCTTTGTAACCAAACTCCAACCTAAATTACCTATGAAGCCATTTCAGCAAATTTTATACCGTTTTGCTATTTTCTTTGTCTCTTCCAGCTACTCAAGATAACGTCTACTCATGGGCAGAACCTGTACTGTTTTAGCGCAGAATGTTGTTGTTGAATTGATGTTGTTGAAATCATCAAATATCACAAAGGATATAGTTGACTGAACGAACTTTGATAAATCAAGTTTGTATATAAGATTTGTTCTATTAGTCACAACTGTTTCGTTGAAGTTTCTAAATGGCGGGGGGCAAATCAGGCTAAAGCTGTGAACTTTTACCAAAATAATTTATGGGGGAACCATACATAAGTGACCTGAGGCAGAATTGAGACGAACCATAACATCACTGACGGAGCGTAGACGAAAACAACATTAAGTCGGGCCATTTCAGCCCCCTTTGGTTAAAAACATAGAACGACTGCATATACGAGCTATACATATACGAGCACAGTGTTGAGCATAGACTGCTTTTCCATAAACATTATTTGACGACTTCATCCGACCTTGTCAATTACTGAACTGCCAATGAATCGCAAAAATTAATTTGCATATACAACAAAACGCATAGAAACTTTGTGTCAACCAAAGGGGGCCTGGTGAAAAGATTCTTTTAGTAATTAAAGTATTAACTACCAAACAACAGCCCCCTCCAAGAATATTTAACTTGCGAATTTAAAATTTTGACCAATCAGCAATCAAAAATTGAAATAAAAAGTACCGGGTCCAACCTGCACGGCCACCTTCTTACAAAAACTCCATTGCTAATGAGAGGTATAGGGTATAGGGTGGAAATTTAACAGTAAAGAGATGCAGTTCATTTTACGCTAAAAACCAGGCGAGATAAAGATGTTGATCATTAATTCGAAAAATTGTATCTACATATTGTAGGTGTTTATCTTTTGGCATGTCGTTTTCATATTCCAATCCAAAATACTTAGGGTGGTTTCTTCCCTTTGTGTAAATTTGTCCTTAGAAGTTCCAAATCTTTATGAAAGTATATGAAACATTCCAAATATATTATTTTCGTGCTCTTTAACAATCTAGGACCAGTCCCGCAGTCCCGTTAGCATTCTAGGACCAGCCATTTTAGGTAAAAAGATAAGAAATTTTAGGTTTTTGACATAATACTGTCAATAGGTAGGTAGCAGGATTGGTTCTTATGGCTGGAAAGAGGACACGAAAATGAACATTTTTGCTTTTACAACTCTTGAGGTATCGCCAGCGGTTAACACTCTCGCTGCCACGTGGTTTTTGGAAATCTGCCCCCGCATGCCAAATCTATATCTCGTTACTTACACATCGCCAGAAAGCCATCTCGGCACTGTTCTACTCGAAATTTTGAGCTGATTTCAAATCCGTTGCCAGAATGCCATCGCCCAAATAAGGGCGATGGCGTGCTGTTAATCACGAACTATCTGAGTGCCGATCGCCCAGTAGTGGGCGATGGCTAGTATTAGGGAAATTGCCACTGCCCGTAACTGGGCGTTAGATTTCACCACTACAACCTAGGCATTGAAGCAAAACATGAAAACGGAAGCGTGATAGGACGCTAAATACTATCTTTTTGAGATTTTATCTTAGTTTCTTTGCTCTGCTTATGGATTTCAAGTGAAAGTTTGCCTTTTATTGTCGATTTTATATATAGTGAAGGGATTAAATCATTCGAACGAGTAAAGCTGGTTACAGTTGTGGCAGAATCATAACAAACAAGCTTGAAATACTTCATGACTTGTGGGATCTCTGTTAACCAAAATTTCTGTTTATAACCTTTTGTCCGATCCAACCGAATCGAATTGGTTTTGGACAAGATGAAATTTCTAATATCTGTTAGATTGGAGGAATATAAAATGAAGCTAACAGTTTCAAACAAAGTAAGCATCATAATCGCGTGTATATTCGTCATCCTGAGCGTTATTTCTGTGTTTACTTTGCTTTCCAAATTATACATTACTGCAACTTGGAACTTGAATTTCGATTTGAAAATGGGACATCAAAAAGTTCAGAAATTTATTGTTTTGCTATAATTTTAACTGTTTCATAATTTTTGCTGTCTCTATTTACAGCGTAAGCGATTTCTGTGCGTTTGAATCGTCTTCTAGAAGTCGAAAGTTTGAGCACGTCAATATCAACCCAGCTTAGCTAAAAGTCCAAAAGTACCAATCTACGGGCCTTATTAGCACGCCAAAGTGGCATTGCATTTCATTATTACCATGCCAGTTAGATTTCTACTCAATTGAAAATATGTCTGCTTATCGCCCATATATGGGCAATGGCATGCTATGCCAAACCGGCCATCGCCCATATGTGGGCGATTGGCAGCGAGAGTGTTAAGTCAGTATAAGCCGAAGACGATTTTGGGGTGTCAAAAAATGGCCCTTTTCGAGGAAATCAGTTTTTCAAAATTCTGAAAAATCGTAGGAAAAAATTTGGTTTATTGATACTCAATCGATAGATAGTCTAATCGCACATTTTATGGATGCTTATTAGTTGCAAATCGTTGCTTTATTAAGGTGGTGGTTTCCTTTTGTGTAAATTTGACCCTATAGGCTTCAATTCTTTATGAAAGTGGATGAAACTTTCCAAATATGCTATTTTGGTGCTCTTAACATTCTGGGACAAGTCCCATATTTTTAGGTGAAAAGATAAGAAATTTTCGGTTTTTGGCATTATACTCTCAGTAGATAGTAGATTCATCAGATTGGTTGTTATGGATGGAAAGAGGGTACAAAAACGAACATTTTTGCTTTTACAAGCTTAGAGCTATCTCTAGTGGTTAGTCAATACAAGCCAAAACAATTTTTGGGGTCAAAAAACGGCCATTTTCGAGGAAATCAGTTTTTTCGAAATTACTGCCAAATCGACAGACAATTTTCGTTTATTTATACTCAATAAACCGCCGGTTCGCCCTTAACAGAACTTCCCCCTCCTGCACATGTCTGGTTCCCGTCCGTAGCTTCATGATAACTGTAATATATATGTACTAAAGACAGAAACTACATTTTTAAAACATAGCTTATTGTGCTTCCTTATGGAGTGATTGCGTGCAACCATAAATGAGCCTGTCAAAAATAATTGACCTATAAACTGATGAAAAACTGTTGACATTATTGACATTAACGCTGACGCAGAATGTAGAATATGACATAGAGGATTCTATATGCTAATGACTCTTAAACACTCTCAGAAACTAGTTTGCCTTCTGGGCATAAAATATGGTGAATAATGGACATCGAAGCCTCTGATATAAAACAATCTGTGAAATAATCACTTGTCCAGCGATCTCCGAGTTTCTCTGCTAAACTAAAGAGAACTTGCATCTCGCATCTTGTCAGTCTTTATCCACTTTGAGCAGCTCAAAACTTATCTTGCAGTACTGTTAAATATTACTTTATTTTCCCCACTTTTTGCAGAAGTTCTGTCGGATAGTTAGCGACATCAACCCAGGGGCTTTTACTAGAAAGTTTCAAGAAAAGCTACGGCTACTGAGTCCATTAAAAAGTTCCTGACTTAAGAATATCTGAAAAACTTAAACTCCAAAAATCTTCAAACCATGAGGAGTTAATCTTGGCAAACTTCCTTTCAGCTCACATAAACGAAGCTGGGTGGTGATCAGTAGCTGCCAAGTTAACGCTGGAATAAGTCGATACAAACAGTATATACGAGTATAAGCTATAAACATTACGCTTATGAAATGAAGCTTTATGCTAGCTTAGCTATACGAGTTCAAAGTTCAATTACGCAGAGTCTGCATATAAAGAGCTGAGATCTGAGAAAGATGCCTAGAGTAAATACTGTTACATAACTAAGGTAAAGGTAAGTTAAGTTGAGTAGATGTAATGCAAAGTGTATATATATGTAATGTTGTGGGTGATGTAAAAGTGAAATATTATGAAGTTGATTATGTGAACCATCAACCAAGTCGAAAAATATTTTAAACTCAAGCATCACTACGTGAGGAAGCGAGCCAGTCAGTCTTGTCAGCTTAAACCAACAAAAAGCGACAGCGATGTTGAACAGATCTTTAGAGAACACGTATTTATAGTGATGTGCGAGTTGCTTATGTAGGTGAGAGAGAGTGCTTTCTTTGCCTCAGGCTGTAACATAATGTGAGTGGCCTGACTGCCCCACATAGCGACTAAATAGTGCTTGGTTCAATGTCCGGTCAGTGGAAAGGTTTCCCATTATCCAGCTTTCCTAATTCCAGAAGATAGTGAAACAGGAACAGCGCAGTAACGCATGAAATCCTCTTTCATTCAGAAACATCAAAGACATGCCGATATTTGGTTTTATGCACTTGATTGACGAATCAGACAATGGTAAAGTTGCGGTAGAGCGCCCGTGAACTTAGGTCATGTTAATTTTGTTGCGGTACATTGGGTCCCTTTACATTAAAATGAAAAGGATCTACTTTTGCAAAATACTCTATTTGCTGGAACTCGAATCCACGGCCGTGTGCTCCGAATACAATGTTAAAAACTGTTCAACTGTTATTTTGTTTTGCAACGGTTCTCTAGTGGCAGCAACCAACAATCAACATGAAGCATGAAATATCTTTATTCAGAATATACAATAAAGCTATTCAAGAATGGCATAAATGAGCTCATTCAATATAGCCTATTTTTGCTACTTAATTGAATCAGGTTTCGCAATTAATTCTTTCAGCCGCCGGGAGATTTTATACTCATGCTTTTTAATTCATCAGAAGGGAAAAGACGGAATAAAATCAACTGTGACATTTGAATAACAGGAAGAAATGCAAAATACGTAGATTCTACGTGGTAAAACATGAAAAGCTTATTCCTGCTGGTATTCCTGCTGCAGCAGGAATGTTTAAAAAGCGAATGACAAAGGAGAATTCTCTTAATTATCTTAAAAAGAGAATTTAAAAAGGATAACTTTAGCACATAGTAAGTAATTTCTCTACATGGAAGCACTATCTTCAACACACGGCTTAGGGCTGAGTTTTTTGTTTGGATTATGCAAATTAGGCTAGCAAGTAGAGTTGTTGACCGGCTGAGGAAAACCCGGCCGCCCGGTCTTCAGAAAAAGGACGCTACTTGATTTTGACTGTTATATATAAACAGGAGAACTGTATGCATCCTTTAATGCTAAAAATTTTGCAAAATACACGGAAAATAGGGCAAAAATGGGACCGGCCGGCCTTTTTTGACCGGCCGAGTCAAAAAACCGGCCGGGCAACAACACTGCTAGCAAGCAACTATATATTTAAGCAGGAGAACAGACTGCCTTCACGCAGTCTTCGGCTGTCAGCAATCAAAACGATTGCAAATTTTTGAGCACCAGTATAGCTTGGGTGCGTTAGGTAGGTAATTCTTATCGCTTGCACAGGGCATCACGAGTTGGGTCCGATAGTGCAATTCAATGCAATCCAGGCATAGACTTACAAAGGCTTATAAAGAGTAAGAGTAAGAAGTAAAGTAAAAAGTAAGAGTAAAAAAATAATGAATAGAGCTTTGGTGTCTCATGTGGCCCCAGTTGGTTTTGCGTGTTTGTGTTTTGCTGTCACTATGAGACCGAGTTGATCTAAGAAAACACTCGCTGCCATTATTCGGCTAATTTATATATTCAAGCATATATTTAGCATATAAAAACATATATTCAAGAACAAATTAAGAACCTACTCCTGGTTTTAGACCCTTGGTCCTGGTCCTGGTCCTGGTTTTAGGCCCCTGGTCCTGGTCCTGAAAGTGGTCCTGGTCCTGGTCCTGGTCCTGCTTTTAGACCCCACCTTCAAAGGTGGCGAAGGTGGCAACAGTTTTAGAATATCAGCCTTTTCCTTTGACTTTCATACTGACCGCAGACTGGCCTTTAAGAAAAATTTAATATCCGGCACTTATGGCTTGCATATTGCTAGCAATAGCATTTTGAATATTTCTGAGTGGGTCACACGAGACGGTGGCCGAATAGAGGAATAAGTGATGAATTCAAATGCTGAAAACTGCTCATTTATTTTGAGGAAATATGTTTCTTGTAGAGCTGTATTTTATTAGATTGTGCTGTGCTGTGCATTTAGTGATGTTTGAAGAAATTCAAGTAACCACAAAACTTGGTACCGTTTTTTGGACTAATAATAGTTTGAAATTCAAACAAATAAGAAAAGTCTAGTGAAGTTGGAACATAAACTTGGAGCAGCTTGTAAGCTTTAAATGGAGTTTGGGAACGAAGACGATTTTCCCGGTAGAATAATAACAGGTCTACGCAGGAATATTGGGTGCACCGGAATATTGCACCTTTTGAAGGCCTACTTGTTTGTCCTATTACAGAGTACTATTCAACCAGCTACTTGCTTCAAATATCCAACCGTTTGAACTTTCTGGTGGTAAAGCGACTAGTAGCATGGCTCGTATTAAGCAAACTGCACGTAAATCAACGGGTGGTAAGGCTCCGAGAAAAAGAAAAGAAAAATGCTCTTCTGTTGTAGCTGATTGGATCAATGATCGATTGCCTTTCTCTGGTGGTGGTCCGTCGCCGGCCGCCTCTGCCTCTGGTGGTGGTCCCTCAGGGGCCGCCTCTGCCTCTGCCTCTGGTGGTGGTCTCTCAGGGGCCGCCTCTGCCTCTGCCTCTGGTGGTGGTCCGTTGCCGGCCGCTGTCGTGAAATATTCTTCCCCCCCAAATATTTTTCCCCCCTATAAGGTGAAATATTTTCCCCCTGAATATTTTTCCCCCTTCGGAGCAATAAGGTGAAATATTTTTCCCCCCTAAATATTTTCCCCCCTGAATATTTTTCCCCCCTAATAAGGTGAAATATTTTTCCCCCCTAAATATTTTTCCCCCCTGAAATATTTTCCCCCCCTCTAACTTAACACTGTTCGGTTCAGTACAGTAAGTTATATGAAACCCGTTCAGATTATGTTGCTGCGCCACTGTAGCTTTATATATATATGTTAGGCAACACAAATGGAGGCTTACTGCTAACGTAGAAACATTATACAATTATTTTAACTTATTTTTTGTAACTTTTGCATGTTAACTTCTAAAGTAAAAACATTATACAATAGTTTTAAAGTACTATTTTATTTTAATAGATGCATTAATGCAATTAATGCATTCTGTACTGTTACTGGACGGTATAAAGACTTTGGAAATAATTTAAACGTTAAGTCAATGGTTGTCGAATTTCGCTTTACTAAGACAAACGGTATTATTTATTCTTTTCAAGCATACACATTTTACAGATATTCACAATAATCCATGCCATTTTTGAAGCAAATGTGCTAATTTTGAGTTTGCGGTTTTCTGTTCACCTTAAGGTGGTGGTTTTCTTTTGTGTAAATTTGACGCTATATTCAATTCTTTATTAAAGTAGACGAATCTTTCCAAATATGCTATTTTGGTGCTCTTTAACATTCTGGGAACATTTTAACATTCTTAAAACTTGACCAAATGAGCTAAAATTTGGTTAGGTATGTTTTCGATCTCGCTGAGTTCAAATATCGCAAAATCTTTCGATTTCACAAAATTAGATTTTTTTCGATTCGCAGGGGGGACCAAGGGGAACCGAAAAATTTGTTGTGTTCAGTACGAATCTGAAATCAGTTTTTCGATTCAGCTTTCCGTTAGTTCAGGATAAGCTTACATCTTCGGCTTATAACTTTACCTTATATTGAGCTAATGGAAAGCTGAATCGAAAACTGATTTCAGATTCGTACTGAACACAACAAATTTTTCGGTTCCCCTTGGTCCCCCCTGCGAATCGAAAAAAAATCTAATTTTGTGAAATCGAAAGATTTTGCGATATTTGAACTCAGCGAGATCGAAAACATACCTAACCAAATTTTAGCTCATTTGGTCAAGTTTTAAGAATGTTAAAATGTTCCCAGAATGTTAAAGAGCACCAAAATAGCATATTTGGAAAGATTCGTCTACTTTAATAAAGAATTGAATATAGCGTCAAATTTACACAAAAGAAAACCACCACCTTAAGGTGAACAGAAAACCGCAAACTCAAAATTAGCACATTTGCTTCAAAAATGGCATGGATTATTGTGAATATCTGTAAAATGTGTATGCTTGAAAAGAATAAATAATACCGTTTGTCTTAGTAAAGCGAAATTCGACAACCATTGACTTAACGTTTAAATTATTTCCAAAGTCTTTATACCGTCCAGTAACAGTACAGAATGCATTAATTGCATTAATGCATCTATTAAAATAAAATAGTACTTTAAAACTATTGTATAATGTTTTTACTTTAGAACAGTGTTGACGAATGGGATGGGATCCCATGGGATTCCATGGGATGGGATGGGATGGGATGGGATGGGATGGGATTCAGATCTCGTCCCATATGGGATGGTGTGATTACTTGGGACTGAATCCGCTTTCACAGTGGAATACCAAAATTTTGCATTTTGAATTTTAACTTTTGACAATTGTTTCAAAATTATAAAAATTTTTAGATGCATCCATATTATATATTGAGCTGTTTTTGCCCGAACCAAGATTTCGACATTGGATTTGACTACAGTTATTTGCCGAGTCTACTGCTGCCTGAACGTGTAAGATTAACAGCTCCTAGCGCAATTCATTTTAACTCACAGCTGGGGCCAATTTCATAAAAGTTTGCAAGTTGCGGATCCCGCAACTCGCAACTGCAAGTTGCGGAATTGCAAGCTGCAAGTGTTTCATAAAGTGCCAAGTGCGGAATCCGCACATGCACTTGAACTACGAGTCAAGTTCGATGCAAGTTGCAAGTCCGCTTCTACACAAGCAGCAAGTAAGTGTTTCATAAACTCGCTGGAACACTCTGCAACTTGCAAGTGCGAGTAAAGTCGTCTGATTTTTACTAGACGATTTTCAAAAAAGTGAAATTTCTGTCGTAAGTTTTGTTTGTTTTTAATAAAATTTAAGAATTAACTGTTTTGAAATGTTTTGAACATTTTGTGAAAATTTCAATAAATTTCATGCAATAGTGAAAAAGTTACGATTTTTTGAAAAATTATGGTAAATTTTCCTTCTACTCGCACTTGCAACGCAATACTCGCACTTGCGTTGCAAGTGGGTCAAGTTCCGCTACTTGCTTAGCTAATTTCCGCAAGTTTGCGGAAAAGTTTTATGCAACACTTGTAATCCGCACTTGCGTTTCAAGTGCGAGTACTAGCACACTCGCACTTGCAAATCCGCAACTTTTTATGAAATTGGCCCCTGGTATATTCTGATGTTTCAGTCACTGAAACTGAAACTATTCACAGGCTGTAAAGGTTTGCGTTTAGGTCAAGAGACCTGAAACTGAAACTAAAATTATTTTAATCAGTCGACAAAATCAGCAATTTGAAACTAAAATTTGGGTATTCTGCAGGATGAGGCTTTATAATCCTCAAATTATGCTTTACATGAAACCTAGACGCTAGAAACGGTCTTTTCTTGAATGAACTCAAACTGAAACGACTGAAACTAAACTGGAACCGAAATTATTTTTTGTTGCTGATTGAAACTTAAAGAAAACTGAAACTGATCAAATTTTTTTCTGCCTAGAAGCTGAAATAATTTTGGATCACCGACTGAAATGTAATTAAAACCTCTTCTAAACAACTCTAAGAGATGGATACTGGATTATTATATATCTCATAACCGGATATCCGCCTATTTTACCTGAATAGTAAATATCCAGCTATCGGGATATATTTAGCTAACCGCCTAGCATCTTTTGCGCTTTCCCTCCAGCCCTGGCTTTACATTTTTTGACCAATACTGGAGGCTGATGAATTAAAATTTATTTAATTTAAAAATTTTTTTAAAATTTTGAATCTAAGTTTGGTAAGGGTGGGCCAAGAGGAACCGAAACATTTTTTGAAAAAATTTTGCTGAAAGCTTGCATACAGGTGTTTGTGAGGCGATGAGAACGAATCTGAAATCCGTTTTCCGGTCTAGCTTTCGTTAGCTGACTGATTCAAATTTTAAAAATTTGATAAAAGTTTGATAAGAGTTTCTTCATCAATTCTTCATTTGACAACGCTATAATATACTTGTCTGTTCAGATTTTTCGAAAAAACTAATCAACAGTGCATAATACAAATTCCAAGTTGAATGGCTTTATGCAGACACATATGTACTCGTTAAATGAAGCAGTAATGGACTGATAAATAGTTGTTTGACTTTGTACTCAAATTTCAGCCGATGTGGGATAACATGGGATTATATTTGATTTTCCATAAACAAGTGGGATGGGATGGGATGGAAAGAAAAATTTTCGAGTGGGATGGGATGGGATGACCCTTTGAAAAAAAATCCCATTCGTCAACTCTGCTTTAGAAGTTGACATGCAAAAGTTACAAAAAATAAGTTAAAATAATTGTATAATGTTTCTACGTTAGCAGTAAGCCTCCATTTGTGTTGCCTAACATATATAAAGCAACAGTGGCGCAGCAACATAATCTGAACGGGTTTCATATAACTTACTGTACTGAACCGAACAGTGTTAAGTTAGAGGGGGGAAAATATTTCAGGGGGGAAAAATATTTAGGGGGAAAAATATTTCACCTTATTAGGGGGGAAAATATTCAGGGGGGAAAATATTTAGGGGGGGAAAATATTTCACCTTATTGCTCCGAAGGGGGGAAAAATATTTCACTTTATAGGGGGGAAAAATATTTGGGGGGGAAGAATATTTCACGACACCGCCTCTGCCTCTGGTGGTGGTCCCTCAGGGGCCGCCTCTGCCTCTGCCTCTGGTGGTGGTCCGTTGCCGGCCGCCTCTGCCTCTGGTGGTCCCTCAGGGGCCGCCTCTGCCTCTGCCTCTGGTGGTGGTCCGTTGCCGGCCGCCTCTGCCTCTGGTGGTGGTCCCTCTGGGGGCGCCTCTGCCTCGGTCTCTGGTGGTGGTCCGTTGCCGGCCGCCTCTGCCTCTGGTGGTGGTCCCTCAGGGGCCGCCTCTGCCTCGGTCTCTGGTGGTGGTCCGTTGCCGGCCGCCTCTGCCTCTGGTGGTGGTCCCTCAGGGGCCGCCTCTGCCCCGGTCTCTGGTGGTGGTCCGTTGCCGGCCGCCTCTGCCTCAGTCTCTGATGGTCCATCTCCGGTCCTCCTTCCATCCTCTGGTACTGGTCCGCTGCCGGCCGCCTCTGCCTCTGGTGGTGGTCCCTCAGGGGCCGCCTCTGCCCCGGTCTCTGGTGGTGGTCCGTTGCCGGCCGCCTCTGCCTCTGGTGGTGGTACCTCAGGGGCTGCCTCTGCCTCGGTCTCTGGTGGTGGTCCGTTGCCGGCCGCCTCTGCCTCAGTCTCTGATGGTCCATCTCCGGTCCTCCTTCCCTCCTCTGGTACTGGTCCGCTGCCGGCCGCCTCTGCCTCTGGTGGTGGTCCCTCAGGGGCCGCCTCTGCCTCGGTCTCTGCTGGTGGTGGTCCGCTGCCGTCCGCCTCTGCCTCTGGTGGTGGTCCCTCAGGGGCCGCCTCTGCCTCGGTCTCTGCTGGTGGTGGTCCGCTGCCGTCCGCCTCTGCCTCTGGTGGTGGTCCCTCAGGGGCCGCCTCTGCCTCGGTCTCTGCTGGTGGTGGTCCGCTGCCGTCCGCCTCTGCCTCTGGTGGTGGTCCCTCAGGGGCCGCCTCTGCCTCGGTCTCTGCTGGTGGTGGTCCGCTGCCGTCCGCCTCTGCCTCTGGTGGTGGTCGGTCCTTCAGGGGCCGCCTCTGCCTCGGTCTCTGGTGGTGGTTCGTTGCCGGCCGCCTCTGCCTCTGGTGGTGGTCCCTCAGGGGCCGCCTCTGCCCCGGTCTCTGGTGGTGGTCCGTTGCCGGCCGCCTCTGCCTCTGGTGGTGGTCCCTCAGGGGCTGCCTCTGCCTCGGTCTCTGGTGATGGTCCGTTGCCGGCCGCCTCTGCCTCAGTCTCTGATGGTCCATCTCCGGTCCTCCTTCCCTCCTCTGGTACTGGTCCGCTGCCGGCCGCCTCTGCCTCTGGTGGTGGTCCCTCAGGGGCCGCCTCTGCCTCGGTCTCTGCTGGTGGTGGTCCGCTGCCGTCCGCCTCTGCCTCTGGTGGTGGTCCCTCAGGGGCCGCCTCTGCCTCGGTCTCTGCTGGTGGTGGTCCGCTGCCGTCCGCCTCTGCCTCTGGTGGTGGTCCCTCAGGGGCCGCCTCTGCCTCGGTCTCTGCTGGTGGTGGTCCGCTGCCGTCCGCCTCTGCCTCTGGTGGTGGTCCCTCAGGGGCCGCCTCTGCCTCGGTCTCTGGTGGTGGTTCGTTGCCGGCCGCCTCTGCCTCTGGTGGTGGTCCCTCAGGGGCCGCCTCTGCCCCGGTCTCTGGAAGTGGTCCGTTGCCGGCCGCCTCTGCCTCTGGTGGTGGTCCCTCAGGGGCTGCCTCTGCCTCGGTCTCTGGTGGTGGTCCGTTGCCGGCCGCCTCTGCCTCAGTCTCTGATGGTCCATCTCCGGTCCTCCTTCCCTCCTCTGGTACTGGTCCGCTGCCGGCCGCCTCTGCCTCTGGTGGTGGTCCCTCAGGGGCCGCCTCTGCCCCGGTCTCTGGTGGTGGTCCGTTGCCGGCCGCCTCTGCCTCAGTCTCTGATGGTCCATCTCCGGTCCTCCTTCCCTCCTCTGGTACTGGTCCGCTGCCGGCCGCCTCTGCCTCTGGTGGTGGTCCCTCAGGGGCCGCCTCTGCCTCGGTCTCTGCTGGTGGTGGTCCGCTGCCGTCCGCCTCTGCCTCTGGTGGTGGTCCCTCAGGGGCCGCCTCTGCCTCGGTCTCTGCTGGTGGTGGTCCGCTGCCGTCCGCCTCTGCCTCTGGTGGTGGTCCCTCAGGGGCCGCCTCTGCCTCGGTCTCTGCTGGTGGTGGTCCGCTGCCGTCCGCCTCTGCCTCTGGTGGTGGACCCTCAGGGGCCGCCTCTGCCTCGGTCTCTGGTGGTGGTTCGTTGCCGGCCGCCTCTGCCTCTGGTGGTGGTCCCTCAGGGGCCGCCTCTGCCACGGTCTCTGGTGGTGGTCCGTTGCCTGCCGCCTCTGCCTCTGGTAGTGGTCCCTCAGGGGCCGCCTCTGCCTCGGTCTCTGGTGGTGGTCCGTTGCCGGCCGCCTCTGCCTCTGGTGGTGGTCCCTCAGGGGCCGCCTCTGCCCCGGTCTCTGGTGGTGGTCCGTTGCCGGCCGCCTCTGCCTCAGTCTCTGATGGTCCATCTCCGGTCCTCCTTCCATCCTCTGGTACTGGTCCGCTGCCGGCCGCCTCTGCCTCTGGTGGTGGTCCCTCAGGGGCCGCCTCTGCCCCGGTCTCTGGTGGTGGTCCGTTGCCGGCCGCCTCTGCCTCTGGTGGTGGTCCCTCAGGGGCTGCCTCTGCCTCGGTCTCTGGTGGTGGTCCGTTGCCGGCCGCCTCTGCCTCAGTCTCTGATGGTCCATCTCCGGTCCTCCTTCCCTCCTCTGGTACTGGTCCGCTGCCGGCCGCCTCTGCCTCTGGTGGTGGTCCCTCAGGGGCCGCCTCTGCCCCGGTCTCTGGTGGTGGTCCGTTGCCGGCCGCCTCTGCCTCTGGTGGTGGTCCCTCAGGGGCTGCCTCTGCCTCGGTCTCTGGTGGTGGTCCGGTGCCGGCCGCCTCTGCCTCTGGTGGTGGCCCCTCAGGGGCCGTCTCTGTTGCCTGCTCAACTGGATCCGCCTTGCCAGACCATGACAACCCGCCTCGGTTCGTCGTGGACCCGCGTGGACCCTCGGTCTCTTCCCTGCCATCGCCTTCTACTAGTCCGACACCACTGTCAAATTCTAGTTTTGTGCCCATGCCCTTTGCCTTTGGCTCTGCAAGCCCACAGAACATCGAATCCAACATAACCATGAAGAACTTTAAAACTATATTTAGTTCTGTTTGGTTTATTGTTTGGCTGTCTTTGTTCTTGTGGTGTTCTTGTAAGCCTCAAATGGGGCCCTGTGCAAAACATGCGATGGTATTAAATGATAGTCGTGGGTATGGAAACGCCTCAGAAATCCAACAAATCACTGAAACTACTACACTATGTGATTTGGCCTTCTTACGATATGCAGTCAAACGCAAAAGCCGTCTCAAATTAAATCGCACTACTATTAGAAGGGAACTGACCAATAACGCCAACACGATGCTATCAGCTATGCCTTTTCCCTGGCTTCAGGGACACGCTGCGTCAGTTCCGATTCCAAGCCTAGCAACTTCCATGCACTATCTGGAATTGTATGGCCCTACAATGACAGTGGTGCAAACCCTATTGCAACAGTCTAACGTCACCATATCGGTATGTCTTAACAATGGATATAAAGTCACAATGTATCAAACTCACTACAAATTGAAGTGGCACCCGATCGCCGGCCCCAGATATATGAAAACGTCACTCAACCGCTGCCACGGTCCAGTTAATATGC
The DNA here is from genome assembly GCA_030248195.1 of Trissonchulus latispiculum. Classification (NCBI taxonomy): domain Eukaryota; kingdom Metazoa; phylum Nematoda; class Enoplea; order Enoplida; family Ironidae; genus Trissonchulus; species Trissonchulus latispiculum. Next base: position 47,895 of record JASAND010026961.1, read on the forward strand.
ACCAGTTGATCGTAGTGCTCTGGTGTTTGTGCATGATCTGTAGAATAACTCCACGTAATGGCCATAATTCTTCCATGCGCATCAGTCGCTCAGCCAAAAAAAGCTGTGCATGTGGTAAGCTACTGTCAGTCGCCATAATGAAGAAACGCGAAACGCCTATCATCAGCGTCTCTCGCCCCTGTACACGTAATAGATGGGGTGTGAGACGGATCGGTAGGCGTTGTCTTCGTGGGGGAGGTATTGAGCCGACGAATCCTGAACCGGAGAAATCAAGTATTAGTATCCAACAACCTTACTTGATTCATACAGAAAGTGACAATAAAGTCAACACGGTCAATTTGGTTGTGCCTTTCCCTCACCCATCCAAGTTGGCTTGCCCAAAATGTCCCTATCAATTCACTGGATCCAAAAACCATGTCTCCTCACTTAAAAGACATTTACAACTGCAGCATTCACTGCACATCACAGTAAGCTACAGCTGTCTCTTCTGTAAAGAGGATGCAGGTAAACTCCCTTCAGAGCACGTGCTGTCTTGTCCTCACAGAACTGACTATTATGACCCTACTATTCTCACGGTCTCCAAATTCCAATGTGACGAATGCAATTTCAGTAGCTCCTCAGCAACAGGTCTTGCCAATCACAGGCGGCACCATCAAGCCAATGAAAGAAAGCTTGTGAATGTCAAAGACCACAATCGCCTGGACTTTGTTAAAACAGTCCAGGATGCCAAGGCGTCAGTTAGGATGGTAAAAGAAACTAAGTTTGACAATACGCAGTCTGATACTGCAGAAAACATTGGTAATATTATTACACCGCAAGACATTAACCTGCCCTTCACCTTTTCAGAGTTTGACGATATGGAAACTGCCAAATCATTCGAGGCCCTGTTAAACTCTGACCCTGCATCTCCAACTCCTCCAATACGGATGGAGTCTCCGGACACTCGAGCCGCAAAGGTCGACGCTGAAGCATCAGCTTATCCTACTCGGCGACTCTGTACCATGGCTGGAATAGATCTTTATGATACTGATCTGTCAGCCACAGAACCAGGAAACTGGTTCACGGATTCTTTGATTGACGTATCCCTCAGAATGTTAGTCACTCCCAATCCAGTTTGGGGATGCGCTAGTACCTTTTATCTCAAAAAGTTACCAATACTACTGAATCCAGGTGGACCGATGCTGTTGCCTTCGCAGAGCGCCAAATTGGATCTGAAAACCTGCTGGTACCTATGCATGTCCATGGAAACCACTGGCAACTACTGACCGTTAGTTTCAACAAAAACTCTGCCACTATCTATTGCTCTCTTGGGAGGCCCGACTACGACCTGGCCAAAAGGATTGTCCAGGTCTTAGTTGCGGCAGACCAAGGCAATACGGAGTTGAATCTCGATGAATGGAAGTTTCAACCACAACAGGGTCCAATCCAGACTGCTGATGACTGTGGCCCGTTTATATTATTGATGGCATCATGTCTGATCGGAAGGAACACAGCCTGCGTTCGACGGCACTACGGCAGTTCATTTCAGACATTCCTTGCGGTCGCATATCCAAAATCAAGCAGCTCTTAGTCACAAAGCAAAAACTAGCGCTCCTTCAGCCGGTTCGCCCGCGTCTACCCCAGCCGCTAAGACTATCCCCGATAACAACAACAAAGCTGCTGGGATAACAGGAAACTTTCTCCAACGAGTGATAGCCTGTGATTCAGCAGCAGACTCAGAATTCGATCAAATATGCGACGAAATGGCTATCGAAATTTACAATATGCTGGGACTCTAAACGGAAGCCTGCCGTCAAGCGGAAAGCAAAAAGTGGAAAGAAAAGCAGCGAAAAGGCATGGAAACCCAAAGGCTTCGTAAATTCTTCTACTCAAACAGAAAACGAGCCTTGGAAAGCATTCTTGGCAAAAGAAGTCCAGACTGTGATATCTCTTTGGATGAACTCCAGTCTCACTTCACCAAAAGCATGGGAACACCGTTTCAAGTCAAATGGGAAGAAACTCCGGAAGCATTTAGTCTACTGCCTAAGTCGACGAATAGCTCCGGTCTTCTACATCCCTTTACCCCCCAAGAAGTAAGAAATAAGCTCAACTCTCTTTCCAATTGTGCACCTGGAAACGACAAACCAACGTATTCCATGCTGAGAAAATTTGACTGTGCTGCTGACCTATTATCAGCCATCTATGAACGATGTAGGACCACAGGAAGAATTCCCGTTCAATCGAAACAGGCAAGATCGAACCTTGATCTACAAGAAAGTGCCTAAAGGAACCGATCCTAGTAACTGGCGATTGCTGAGCCTACAACCTACTCTCTACAGACTTTATTCCGCCCAGTGGTCAGCACAGCCTATACAGATGGCAAAGCACAACTCTCTCCTATCTGAGCCGCCAAAAAGGATTTGCACCATACCGGGGCGTCAGTGAACACAACTACCTACTGCATTCTGCTCTTCACCGGAAAGAAAAAGGTCAAACGTTCGCTTGGCAGTGGCTTGACCTTGCTGATGCATTCGGATCATCCGCATGATCTCATTTTGAAAACACTGGAATCCATGGGGATGCCGGCAGAAACCACCCTACAGGTCATCAAAGATTTCTATCACTTGGCCTCCAACACCACTAGTGACAAGCAATGGACAGACCTCTGAAATAAACATTAACCGTGGGGTGCAAAGCAAGGCGACCCTGATCCCCCATCCTATTCAATCTGACGATCGAAATCATGCTACGGGCATTGGCTACCTGCACGGAGCGACCACGTTGAGCTCGCTGGAAA
>JASAND010026963.1:0-38088 GCA_030248195.1 Trissonchulus latispiculum
TGTACTTCGTTCAGTTACGTATTGCTAGAAGTAAGGGAATAGAAAGAAATGGTTATTTGCATTTTATGTATGGTTCCATGAATGTGTGTTCTGAAGAGTTCAAGCCCCTTATATGTGCATATATTGTTTGACTGTTTTTCTGCAATGCAATATACTTATATACATTTATGCATGCATGGGCTGGCCTTATCTATATATGTGTGTGTTGTGACGTCTGAGAGCCAGTGTTATATAAGACCTCTGCTGTAGCCTTCCCATGGTGTCGTGTAGTCTGCCTGTTTATGAATGAAGGGGCAGGCCGAGGGTAGCCTTAGCCTACGCATAAGCGAACCGAAATGGGAAGAAATGGAATTCTAATAATTTATATGGATTGGATATACGTACGTATATGCGTGTTGGCTTAGTTCTAGTTGCGAGATAATATAATATATACTTTGTCTCGTTCGTATGAAGTTGAAGCGAAGGCGCTTGTAAGGGGTGGGGTACTGGGGTGGATACTAGGTTAAGTGGGGTTGAAATTTCGTAGGTAATATAATATACCTACCGCGCCAGGAAACGGAGATATATAGTTTGCGGTATGGAGAATGTACGTATGTAAATTGTTATATATTCGAATATATACGTGTACCTCTGCATTACGTATTATGATATTCGATTGATTGACAGTTGTGAAGGTTTGACTGTATTCGCGTGTTTGTATGGACTAGGCCGTTTCTTCACGGTTGCATAAGTTTTGACTTTAGTGTACGTACTGTATATATATATATATATACGTACTTTTGGCTCGACTTTGGAGATCACATGTAGAAAGCGTCGGTATGTGGGGATCACTTGTAGGGAGCATAGGTAGATATCGTATGAACAATAACATCGAACCCTATTCTTGTACTATCTGACCTGATCTTCGGGTATTCTAGGTATATACGTAAAGCCTCTTTTTCTGACATTTACAACTGTATATATAATCTTTCCCCAATATGTTGGGGCTAGGTTTTGCCAGTATATATAAAACGCGGACGCGGAAGCTGACTTTGAGTGTATATAAATAGCGGATGCGGACGTAAGGTATAAAAAGCGGACGCCACCAGACATGTGCAGGAGGAGAAGTTTTAGGGGGGGGGGGGCACGGGCGGCCGATGGCCGCCGAAAAACCGGATTTTCCGGTTTTTTACCGGATAAATCCGGTTTCTGGGGGGGGGGGAGCTCAGGTCTGGGGGGTGAAACCCCACGCACATTTATGGACGCCACTTTTTAGTATAATCCGCGGACGCGTGGGATCTTTTCATGAAAGCCCCCCCAGGCCCAGATTCCGTAAAGCTTGAACTGCCCTGGCTTCAAATATCGCAAAATTTTTCAATTTCGCGAAATTCGATTTTTTCGATTCGTAAGGAGGGACCAGGGGAAACCGAAAAGATTTTTGACTTCGATTTTGCTGAAAGGCTGTATGTATATATATATATAGGTATATATATGTATATGTGTATATATATATGTATGTGTATATATATGGGCTTTTCTCGGTCGTACAGCACGAATCTGAAGTCCGATTTTCGATTCAGCCTTTGGGTAGTTCAGTATAAGTTGGGTCTTATCTCGATTACCCCCCCACCACTCAAAATCCTTTAAACTTGGCCAAATTGGCTGAAATTTGGTGTGGGTATGTTTTCGACCACGCAGAGTTCAAATGCCGCGAAATTTTACGATTTCGCGAAATTAGATTTTTTTCGATTTCTAAGGGGGGACCAAGGGAAACCGAAAAATTTTTGACTTCGATTTTGCTGAAAAGATGTATATAGGGGTTTTCGGGGTCGTAGAATACGAATCTAAAGTCCGTTTTTCGATTCAGCTTTTCGTTAGCTCAGTATAAGCTAAGGATTTAAGCTAAAGATGTAAGCTTATACTGAGCTAACGAAAAGCTGAATCGAAAAACGGACTTTAGATTCGTATTCTACGACCCCAAAAACCCCTATATACATCTTTTCAGCAAAATCGAAGACAAAATTTTTTCGGTTTGCCTTGGTTAGACCTTAGAAATCGAAAAAAATCGAATTTAGCGAAATCGAAAAATTTCGCGATATTTGAACTCAGCGTGGTCGAAAACATACCCACACCAAATTTTATCTCATTTGGTCAAGTTTTAAGGATTTTGAGTGGTGGGGGTAATAGAGATAGACCCTATAAGCTAAGGTTTGTTTCATTGCCATATTCGCTTGCTTGTAATATATCTACGTATACAAGCTTATTTTTATTACGTACGTACTGTATAAGTAAGTAGCCTGTATGTTAGCGTATATATGCTTACGTACGCACTATATAAATCCTGTATGTTGCTCGTTTGTATCAGATAATATCATATGTAAGGCGTATTTGAATTGTAGGTGGTCCTTTGTTGGAAAGAGGGCGGAGCGGAACAAAGAGGAAAAAACTGGCACTTGAAATTTATATATATATACTTAGACATATATATATACACATATATATATATACATATTTGCGTGCACACATGAGACTCCTCGTTCCCCTTTTTGTGCCTTCTTGATATTAAAATTTTTGCCTTCATTGAATTAAAGCTAAACTCCGTCAAAGTTGTTTTGTCGGCATAAAGTGACAGCTTAATTCCGACTGAATATATATATATATTCTAAACTGAGCTTCGAGATTATTCCTGCGTATAAAATATTCTAACCTGGATTTGTGTATTATTTTTTCAAGGGTAAAGGGCCATATATATATATATATATATATATATATATATATATACGTACATGCTATATACGCCAAAGTTGGCTTACGTAAGCATACTTCGTATGTTTTGCTATATATAAAACTTAATTCGATGTAAAGGTAAAACCATGGGGTCTTATCTCGATTACCCCCCCCCCCCACCACTCAAAATCCTTAAAACTTGGCCAAATTAGCTAAAATTTGGAGTGGGTGTGTTCTCGACCACGCAGAGTTCAAATACCGCGAAATTTTACGATTTCGCGAAATTCGATTTTTTTCGATTTCTAAGGGGGGACCAAGGGAAACCGAAAAATTTTTTGTCTTCGATTTTGCTGAAAAGATGTATATAGGGGTTTTCTGGGTCGTAGAACACGAATCTGAAGTCTGTTTTTCGATTCAGCTTTTGGTTAGCTCAGTATAAGCTAAAGATTTAAACTTAAGATGTAAGCTTATACTGAGCTAACAAGCTAGAATCGAAAAACCGGACTTCAGATTCTTCTTCTACCCCTACAACTGTATTTTTAAACAAAATCAGGACAATAATTTTTCTGGTTTCTGAATGCCCTTAGAAATCAAAAAAATCGAATTTTAAATCAAAAAATTTCGCGCCCAAGCTCAGCGTGGTCGAAAATGTACACACACCAAATTTTAGCTCAGCTAGTCAAGTTTTAAGGATTTTGAGTGGTGAAGTAGTCGGATAAGACCCAATCCCTCGAGAGTCTGCCTGTTTGGATGTTTCAGCTTCTGGAAGGATTCTAAAGATCTAAAAAGCATATAATCGCCTAAGATTTTGATTTGGATTAGAGATGCCAAGGCGAACAACTTTCTGATCAGAGGAGAAGAAAAAATGGAAAGATGCGTAGCTAGCATGCCGCCATAGAATTCCTGTCATATTGAAATGAATGCAATTAATGTACTTAATGTAATTCAAGTATGTAATTCAAGTATATAAGTTAAGTAATATGATAATGTGTCAAGCTCAAAGTTAGATACGATAGGTGTTTCAATTCTCTTTATAACTCTGTATATTAACTACTACATACTATATTAACTGTACTATATTGAGGTCTGAGGACAAAATGACGCAAGCATGAATTTTATGAAAGTTAGCAGGATCAACTGAACTTTATCCCCCTCGATAAAAGTGGGTCAACTTCAAAAATGGCAAAAGCAAGGACTGGAGTATTTTTGGCATTAGCTTTTTATAGCAACAAGCAATATATATATATACCAGGAGATTTTCCCTAGACGCAGAGAAGACTTTTTACAAAAATAAGTCAAAATGGTATCTATTTTTTTGCGTATTTTGCATGGTGGCTCATAAACAGTTCTCAAATTATTACGGGGGTCTGGCTTATTTTGCACTGGGGGGGGGGTGGGGGCCGCCCCCCATTCGATGACCTCCCCCCCCCCCCCGATTCGAGTTCCCCCCCCCCCCCCACGCAAAAGCCCCCCCCCATAAATTTCGACCTCCCCGCCATAACCCCACCGTAACCCAAAATATTGCCAATTTTTACCCTAAATTTTCGAAAAATTTCCCGGCTTCGCCGGATTTTTAGCGACATTTTCACTATTTTAGCGTAAAAAACACCTAAAATTAGGTAGTCATTTCTTAGCGATTTTTGGCATTTTTTGCACTAAAAATGTAAAAAATTAGCAGAATTTTTCCAAAGTATACATTTTTGGTGAGCCATGGGGGGCAACTTCGAGCGCCCCCCCCCCCCCCAATAAAACCCCCCCGCCAATTTGGCCTTAAAATAAGCCAGCCAGAGGTTTTTTTTTTCCTTACCCCCTGAAAGAATCAGCTGGTATATATAGATATTTCTACTAGGTATATATGAGTACTTCGCTCAGGTACTTTGATGATTCTAGTCCGTATACATCACCAGATAACATACATAACACTATGTGTGTGGTTCGTTGCGGCACTAGGTCACAGGTTTCTTGAATGAAAATGTAAACTTTACGTACGTCTTTTATGTGCATTTTATGCGAATTTGTAAGAAATCTTTTGCAACAGTTAAATGTGATTCGGTTGCACTTCAACTGTTTATGTTAGCCTTAGTGAGCCAGCTGGCATGGGGGTGTCGCTAAGTGAAACTTTTTGTCCATCACATTTAGGTGGGATTTAAAAGCTCGGAGTTGATATGGTCCTATATATTTGTATTCAGAATACAGCATGTGCTATATGTGTATTTACGTATGTTGTATTTGGTTTTAATGGTTTAAATGAAGTTGCCTGCCGAAAAGTTTTAGCGTTGTCCTGCAGAATGGAGAGAATATATATATATATATATATATATATATATATATATATATATTTGTTTATTCCTGTGAGATATGCATAGGGAGATAGGATGTCGTTTTGAAAATGAAACAGTCGGAACGAAATACGTGGATAGAGAGATGCTTTTAAATGTTAGTCTAGAAAAACTATTAAATGCATTATGTATTACCTATATATACCTACTATATACATATTTCCATTTGCTTTGGTGCTTGTGTCTAAAACTTTGGTCGGATAACTGATGCATATTGTGGTAATAGCTATGATGCTTACATATGTATATAGGTAAGCAATACACATGCTTATAAATTTCGTTGGGACCATTTACATAGGTTTATGGGTGGTAACCTTAACGTACTCCGGCTGGCCTTCGCGTACGCACATACGCATGCGTATATATATATATATATATATACGTTATACGTTGGCATTTTTGGCGGTATTTTGTGTTACATCTCCTGCAGCCTAAGTAATTTGTGCTCCTGGCAATTGTTCTTAGCCTAAACACAGCACAGATTTTACACACCTGTGTAGTGTCTTCCGGTTTTTCCCCCCCTTGTTTTCCGATGCATCACAACGCAACGCAAATTGCTAATGGCTCATATACCCCCCCCCAAATTCTTCACGTACGGCTATCATATATAAGTAGGTACGTTCTGCTCATATATACGTACTTTCTAATCGTTATATATATACGTACGGTTTGCAAAACCTGAATAGGTAGATGCATGGGGGGGGGGATAAAAAATATCGTCGCTTCTCGGGCACTTCGTCTCTTTGTCGACAAAATTCTGGGTTGCCCCCGCAAATGTGTAGTCTGTGCTACTAGTAGAATAGTGGTTATTTGTAAATAAGCGTTTGCGAATATATATATATATATATATATATATATATATATATATATATATATATATATACAAGAAATAAAAATGCTCTTAAAGAGCAAAGAAATGAATATGAGTCAACATGGAGCATGTAAAATGCTAAATATTTTCGGTTGTAAATTAAGAATAAGACAAGCATGTAAAATGCTAATATGAGTCTGGTGAGGTTGGAAAGTGCAGAAGACAAGTTTGTACAAGCACCAATATGAGTGCATGCCAAATAGACTCATATTGGCATTATTTATGCATATTCTGAAGGCAAGTGGTTGGGAATTTCGGTTATATATCACTCACGTAATGTCAGCAAGACGAGACAGGGTAGTTTTAGGGTGGATGACAGGATTCTACACAGGTTACGCACGTATATATGTCACGAAAGTTAACATCAGATTTAACTTTGAGTCTCTGAATACATGAGTTATACAAACGCAATATATGCAAAAATGTTATATATCCGTCCGTCGGCGCATTGTTGACTAACAGCGGTTTAACAGTTTCCTAAGGAGAAAAGTTGACAATGTTGACCATGGTTGGGATATCCATGTGACGTCAATAACGCTACTTATTCGTCTTAACTCCTGCGTGGAAATATATCCGTTAGAATTCCGCAATGGATGCAATGATGTTGGGTATACGAGTTATTGGAGATCTATTGGTGTTGTAAAATTGTCTCGATTTCCACCTCACCAGATTTGGATTTACAGCTTGTCTATCTTATTGAAGCAACCGACAATATTTAGCATTTTCCATGTCGGTTGTATATTGTAGAGAAAGAAGGAATAATATGATTGGGTTGGGGGGGGGAGGAGACCCGATAAATTAGATTTAAGTGTATACTGGAAAATATTTAGATTTAAGTAGGACGACTGTTTAGAGATTGTTTTTTGAGTCTAGCTGACATCCTGGCAGAAACGATGTACACAAAACCTAAAGAAGCTGGGGCAGGAACCCACTACAGGGTTTCCCCTTCAGTTAATAGACTTCAGCTTCATGCAAGAAAATAAAAATGCTCTAAAGAGCAAAGAAGAGTCTTGGAATGGAACATGTAAAATGCTAAATATTGTCGGTTGTAAATTAAGAATAAGACAAGCATGTAAAATGCTAATATGAGTTGGTGAGGTTGGAAAGTGCAGAAGACAAGTTTGTACAAGCACCAATATGAGTGCATGCCAAATAGACTCATATTGGCATGCCTTAAAAAACAATAATGCATGCATCCATTGCGGAATTCTAACGGATATATTTCCACGCAGGAGTTAAGACGAATAAGTAGCGTTATTGACGTCACATGGATATCCCAACCATGGTCAACATTGTCAACTTTTCTCCTTAGAAACTGTTAAACCGCTGTTAGTCAACAATGCGCCGACGGACGGATATACAATAACATTTTTAATAAGCGTTTGTATAACTCATGTATTCAGAGACTCAAAGTTAAATCTGATGTTAACTTTCGTGACATATATACGTGCGTAACCTGTGTAGAATCCTGTCATCCACCCTAAAACTACCCTGTCTCGTCTTGCTGACATTACGTGAGTGATATATAACCGAAATTCCTAACCACTTGCCTTCAGAATACTAAATAATGCCAATATGAGTCTATTTGGCATGCACTCATATTGGTGCTTGTACAAACTTGTCTTCTGCACTTTCCAACCTCACCAGACTCATATTAGCATTTTACATGCTTGTCTTATTCTTAATTTACAACCGACAATATTTAGCATTTTACATGTTCCATGTTGACTCATATTCCTTTCTTTGCTCTTTAGGAGCATTTTTATTTCTTGTATATATATATATATATATATATATATATATATATATATATATATATATATATCGCAAACGCTTATTTACAAATAACCACTATTCTACTAGTAGCACAGACTACACATTTGCGGGGGCAACCCAGAATTTTGTCGACAAAGAGACGAAGTGCCCGAGAAGCGAAGATATTTTTTATCCCCCCCCCCATGCATCTACCTATTCAGGTTTTGCAAACCGTACGTATATATATAACGATTAGAAAGTACGTATATATGAGCAGAACGTACCTACTTATATATGATAGCCGTACGTGAAGAATTTGGGGGGGGGTATATGAGCCATTAGCAATTTGCGTTGCGTTGTGATGCATCGGAAAACAAGGGGGGAAAACCGACATACCACACAGGTGTGTAAAATCTGTGCTGTGTTTAGGCTAAGAACAATTGCCAGGAGCACAAATTACTTAGGCTGCAGGAGATGTAACACAAAATACCGCCAAAAATGCCAACGTATAACGTATATATATATATATATATATACGCATGCGTATGTGCGTACGCGAAGGCCAGCCGGAGTACGTTAAGGTTACCACCCATAAACCTATGTAAATGGTCCCAACGAAATTTATAAGCATGTGTATTGCTTACCTATATACATATGTAAGCATCATAGCTATTACCACAATATGCATCAGTTATCCGACCAAAGTTTTAGACACAAGCACCAAAGCAAATGGAAATATGTATATAGTAGGTATATATAGGTAATACATAATGCATTTAATAGTTTTTCTAGACTAACATTTAAAAGCATCTCTCTATCCACGTATTTCGTTCCGACTGTTCATTTTCAAAAACGACATCCTATCTCCCATGCATATCTCACAGGAATAAACAAATATATATATATATATATATATATATATATATATAGATATATATTCTCTCCAGTCTGCCGGACAACGCTAAAAATTTTCGGCGGGCAACGTCATATAAACCAGTAAAACCAAATACAACATAGCTAAATAAAAATATAGCACATGCTGTATTCTGAATACAAATATATAGGACCATATCAACTCCGAGCTTTTAAATCCCACCTAAATGTGATGGACAAAAAGTTTCACTTGGCGACACTTTAGCCCCATGCTGGCTCACTAAGACTAACATACACAGTTGAAGTGCAACCGAATCACATTTAACTGTTGCAAAAGATTTCTTACAAATTCGCATAAAATGCACATAAAAGACGTACGTAAAGTTTACATTTTCATTCAAGAAACCTGTGACCTAGTGCCGCAACGAACCACACACATAGTGTTATCTATCTTATCTGGTGATGTATACGTACTATAATCATCAAAGTACCTGCGTTTACGTATATATACTCAGTAGAAATATCTATATATAGCAGGGTTTTTTTTCAGGGGGGGGGGGCGGGGCGCCTATAAGTAACTATTTAAGGCCAAAATTTATGGGGGGGGGCTTTATTGGGGGGGGGGCGCTCGAAGTTGCCCCCCATGGCTCACCAAAAATGGGGGGGGCATATTTTTGGAAAAATTCTGCTAATTTTTTACATTTTTAGTGCAAAAAATGCCAAAAATCGCTAAGAAATGACTACCTAATTTTAGGTGTTTTTTACGCTAAAATAGTGAAAATGTCGCTAAAAATCCGTGGCTCCGAAATTTTCGAAAATTTAGGAGTAAAAATTGGCAATATTTTGGGTTACGGTGGGGTTATGGCGGGGAGGTCGAAATTTATGGGGGGGGGCTTTTCATGGGGGGGGAACCTCGAATCGGGGGGGGGGAGGTCGCCGAATGGGGGTCCCCCCCCCCCCCCAGTGAAAAAAAAATAAGCCAGACCCCCGTAATAATTTTGAGAACTGTTTATGTTTCACCATGCAAAATACGCCAAAAAATATATACCATTTTTTGACTTATTTTTGTAAAAAGTCTTCCCCGCCCCCAGGGAAAAAATCTCCTGGTATATATATATATTGCTTGTTGCTATAAAAAGTTAATGCTTAAAATACTCCCAGTCCTTGCTTTTTGCCATTTTTTGAAGTTGACCCACTTTTATCGAGGGGGATAAAGTTCAGTTGATCCTGCGAACTTTCCTAAAATTCATGCTTGCGTCATTTTGTTCCTCAGACTTCAATATAGTACAGTTAATATAGTATGTAGTAGTTAATATACAGAGTTATAAAGAGAATTGAAACACCTATCGTATCTAACTTGAGCTAAATACATTATCATATTACTTAACTTATATACTTGAATTACATACTTGAATTACATTAAGTACATTAATTGCATTCATTTCAATACGACAGGAATTCTATGGCCATGCTAGCTACGCATCTTTTCCATTTTTTCTTCTCCTCTGATCAAAAGTTGTTCTGCCTTGGCATTCTAATCCAAATCAAAATCTTAGGTATATTATATGCTTTTTAGATCTTTAGAATCCTTCCAGAAGCTGAAATATCCAAACAGGCAGACTCTCATGGTTTGGGTCTTATCTCGATTACCCCCCCACCACTCAAAATCCTTAAAACTTGACTAAATGAGCTAAAATTTGGTGTGGGTATGTTTTCGACCACGCTGAGTTTAAATATCGCGAAATTTTTTGATTTAGCCAAAATTCGATTTTTTTTGATTTCTAAGGGGGACCAAGGGAAACCGAAAAATTTTTTGTCTTCGATTTTGCTGAAAAGATGTATATAGGGGTTTTCGGGGTCGTAGAACACGAATCTGAAGTCCGTTTTTCGATTCAGCTTTTCGTTAGCTCAGTATAAGCTTACATCTTAAGTTTAAATCTTTAGCTTATACTGAGCTAACCCAAAAACTGAATCGAAAAACAGACTTCAGATTCATGTTTTACAACCCAGAAAACCCCTGTATACATCTTTTCAGCAAAATCGAAGACAAAAAAATTTTCAGTTTCCCTGAGTCCCCCCTTAGAAATCGAAAAAAATCGAATTTCGCAAAATCGTAAAATTTCGCGTATTTGAACTCTGCGTGGTCGAGAAACACCCACTCCAAATTTTAGCTAATTTGGCCAAGTTTTAAGGATTTTTGAGTGGTGGGGGGGGGGGTAATCGAGATAAGATCTATGGTTTTACCTTTACATCGAATTAAGTTTTATATATAGCAAAACATACGAAGTATGCTTACGTAAGCCAACTTTGGCGTATATAGCATGTACGTATATATATATATATATATATATATATATATATATATGGCCCTTTACCCTTGAAATCATAATAATACACAAATCCAAGTTAGAATATTTTGTACGCAGGAATAATCTCGAAGCTCAGTTTAGAATATATACGTATGTATGTATATTCAGTCGGCATTAAGCTGTCACTTTATGCCGACAAAACAACTTTGACGGAGTTTAGCTTTAATTCAATGAAGGCAAAAATTTTAATATCAAGAAGGCACAAAAAGGGAAACGAGGAGTCTCATGTGTGCACGCAAATATATATATATATATGTGTATATATATATATATATATATATATGTATGTCTAAGTATATATATAAATTTATATACACGCATAAATAAATTTCAAGTGCCAGTTTTTTCGTCTTTGTTCCGCTCCGCCCTCTTTCCAACAAAAGGACCGCCTACAATTCAAATACGCCTTACATATGATATTATCTGATACAAACGCGCAACATACAGGATTTATATAGTGCGTACGTAGGCATATATACGCTAACATACAGGCTACTTACTTATACCGTACGTAATAAAAAATAAGCTTGTATACGTAGATATATTACAAGCAAGCGAATATGGCAATGAAACAAACCTTAGCTTATAGGGTCTATCTCTATTACCCCCACCACTCAAAATCCTTAAAACTTGACCAAATGAGATAAAATTTGGTGTGGGTATGTTTTCGACCACGCTGAGTTCAAATATCGCGAAATTTTTCGATTTCGCTAAATTCGATTTTTTTCGATTTCTAAGGTCTAATCAGCGCAAACCGAAAAAATTTTGTCTTCGGATTTGCTGAAAAGATGTATATAGGAGTTTTTGGGGTCGTAAATACGAGAGTCCGTTTTTCGATTCAGCTTTTCGTTAGCTCAGTATAAGCTTACATCTTTAGCTTAAATCCTTAGCTTATACTGAGCTAACGAAAAGCTGAATCGAAAACGGGACTTTTAGATTGGGTATTCTACGACTCCGAAAACCCCTATATACATCTTTTCAGCAAAATCGAAGTCAAAAATTTTTTCGGTTTCCTTGGTCCCCCCCTTAGAAATCGAAAAAAATCTAATTTCGCGAAATCCGTAAAATTTCGCGGCATTTGAACTCGCGTGGTCGAAAACATACCCACACCAAATTTCAGCCCCTTTGGCCAAGTTTAAAGGATTTTGAGTGGTGGGGGGGTAATCGAGATAAGACCCAACTTATACTGAACTACCCAAAGGCTGAATCGAAAATCGGACTTCAGATTCGTGCTGTACGACCGAGAAAAGCCCATATATATACACATACATATATATATACACATATACATATATATACCTATATATATATATACATACAGCCTTTCAGCAAAATCGAAGTCAAAAATCTTTTCGGTTTCCCCTGGTCCCTCCTTACGAATCGAAAAAATCGAATTTCGCGAAATTGAAAAATTTTGCGATATTTGAAGCCAGGGCAGTTCAAGCTTTACGGAATCTGGGCCTGGGGGGGCTTTCATGAAAAGATCCCACCCGCGTCCGCGGATTATACTAAAAAGTGGCGTCCATACATGTGCTTGGGGGGGGGGGTTTCACCCCCCCCCAGACCTGAGCTCCCCCCCCCCCAGAAACCGGATTTATCCGGTAAAAAACCGGAAAATCCGGTTTTTCGGCGGCCATCGGTCGCCCTTCCCCCCCCCCCCCTAAAACTTCTCCTCCTGCACATGTCTGGTGGCGTCCGCTTTTTATACCTTACGTCCGCATCCGCTATTTATATACACTCAAAGTCAGCTTCCGCGTCCGCGTTTTATATATACTGGCAAAACCTAGTCACAACATATTAGGGAAAGATTATATATACAGTTGTAAATGTCAGAAAAAGAGGCTTTACGTATATACCTAGAATACCCGAAGATCAGGTCAGATAGTACAAGAATAGGGTTCGATGTTATTGTTCATACGATATCTACCTATGCTCCCTACAAGTGATCCCCACCTACCGACGCTTTCTACATGTGGTCTCCAAAGTCGAGCCAAAAGTACGTATGTAAACAGTACGTAAACTAAAGTCAAACTTATGCAACCGTGAAGAAACGGCCTAGTCCATACAAACACGCGAATACAGTCAAACCTTCACAACTGTCAATCAATCGAATATCATAATACGTAATGCAGAGGTACACGTATATATTCGAATATATAACAATTTACATACGTACATTCTCCATACCCTAAAACTATATATCTCCGTTCCCTGGCGCGTAGGTATATTATATTACCTACGAAATTTCAACCCTACCTAACCTAGTATCCACCCAGCACTTACCCTTACAAGCGCCTTCGCTTCAACTTCATACGAACGAGACAAAGTATATATTATATTATCTCGCAACTAGAACTAAGCCAACACGCATATATACGTACGTATATCCAATCCATATAAATTATTGTGTTCCATTTCTTCCCATTTCGGTTCGCTTATGCGTAGGCTAAGGCTACCCTCGGCCTGCCCCTTCATTCATAAACAGGCAGACTACACGACACCATGGGAAGGCTACAGCAGAGGTCTTATATAACACTGGCTCTCAGACGTCACAACACACACATATATAGATAAGGCCAGCCAAAGGCATGCATAAATGTATATATATTGCATTGCAGAAAAACAGTCAAACAATATATGCACATATAAGGCTTGAACTCTCCAGAACACACATTCATGGAACCATACATAAATGCAAATAACCATTTCTTTCCTTTCCCTTTTCTCTGGGTATATATATAGTTTTTTGGGGGGAGGGCCTAGGTCTCTACTAGCTAACTTGAGTATGTAGCATGTACGTATATACGTATAATTGTAAGCCTACGCCATATTTCTGTATTATCCATATCTATACATACACTTTTATACGTCTATATCATATACCTATATAAATACGTACATCTTTAAGTGTGTGTAGAAGATAGCAAAGAAGGGAGGGAGAGAGAGAGAGAGCACAGAACCAGCCTCAGAAGGCACGCCAGTCCAGCAGCCAGAGAAAGCCAGAAACAGCTAACATAGAGAGAGAGGAAAAGGACGGTTTCTCTCTCTCCCTCTGACGTACAGCCCACTCAGCTGGGCATGTGATGTGCTTCTATCTTAGAATATATAACAGCATATACACACAGAATACGCATCTATATATGAGTTGAGAATTCGCTTATACCTCACTCATACAGAAGCATACATCCATATATTATATAACCCACCTGTACATGTATATACGTATATGTATATATATATATCTATCATATACCTAAGGAACATATTCATTGTCAGAGTACCTACCTATATGAACCAAATAACAGAGCACCTGTGACCACACATGCAAGCAAGCAAACGCCTGCATATATTTTAATGCTTAAACGGCAGAATCACGAATTATAATAATCTTTCTTTGCGTACGTAGTGAGTACCAAACACCGAGATCGCACCGATGCGTAGTTAATTACGTCACGTATATATACACGAAGAAAGGGGACAATTAACTAAAAATAAAAAGAATACGTGTCCTATATTAATAATTATTAATATTTTAGCTTTTTGTGAGAATTGCACTTATTCTAACTAAAAATAAAAAGAATACGTGCCGGCCCCGGCCCCGGTAGTCAGGCCCCGGCCCCGGCCCCGGTGGTCAGGCCCCGGCTTCAACCGGGGCCTGAACTCAGCTAACTTTGAAGATGTTTTAACTTGCCTTTTTACCAAAATTTTGCAACTTTTGACGGCAAAACTGAATAAAAACAAGGAGATAGTCACTTGGCTCAACGAAAAGTACATTGATATAGTGTTTGTACCAGATATTCGTGACCTGTTAAAATTTTTAAAAATTTGAGCTACTTTCTGTCTTTAAGGCCCCGGCCCCGGTACCGGGGCCGCGATTTGGCCCCGGCCCCGGTCCTGACCGGGGCCGAGAGCTGGCCCCGGCCACGGTAGTGGCGGCCCCGGTGCATCTCTATTTTTGACATAATATGTTCGCTTTTCGCTCAATTTCGTTCAAATTTTCTCGCCTGCGGCGCTTTTCTAGCTCAATTTCGTTCAATTTTTCGACTTCGCCGATTAAAGGCATAATCTCTTTAAATTTGCTGTGTTCCAAACGCATTTCATTTCGCATACGTATACAATATATTTTAAATCTTTTAATACAGGTTGCCATTATACATAGATTGTTCATATTTCAAAATACCTTCAACTTTTATTTATAAAAATCTTTTTAAAGGTTTCCATTGCGGATTTTTTCATAATTTTAAAATTTTGTCAACTTCTGGGGGCTCCGCCCCCCAGACGCCCCGCTTGGATGAACGGCAATTTCGAAGTCTTGTGCATCTAGCGAAAGCAAAGAAATTTTTTGATTACTCGACCCCCCTCTTCAAAATCCTTACTTTTTTGAAAAACAAATAAATTTTTGAATTTGTTTTTTGGGAATTTTGACTTGTTTTCAAAAATTTTGCCCCCAGACCCCCAAATAATTTTTTCGAGGTCCCCCCCCTGAAAAAATTTCCTATGTGCGCCACTGCTCTCATACATATTTGCACAGAGTATATATTATTATAGTAAAATTAGGTTACGTACCAACTTTTTATTTTCCTTTTCCGGAATTTATATATCTTCTGGGAAGAAGTTAACACAAAATAGAAGTCCGACCGAAATTAAAGAAATAAAAATACACTCTCTCGTGCTAATTCATGAACTTTCCAGCTATACACGTAAAAACATATTCCTATATTATATTATATATAATTATATATATAATTCCTATATTAGTAGTGCATGCGACCTCTGCCAGACTTGGTTCAAACACTTGCGGCTCATCAGTGGAGAAGTGTAGAACTAAGTTGTTTAGGATGGTTTGGAAAAATTCCTGTACAAAATAACAGCAAGATAGTTTCGCCGCTAGTCGCCTCAGAAAGTGTATATCCGTAGAAAACTATCGGCCTATAGGTTACCTAAAAAGTAGCCTATTTTTGTGGCGAGTGTTTTCCAAACTGTTTTTGAAAACATTTCCGGAGATACTAGTTTTTACCTGAAAATGTCTGCTTTTAACCTAAATCCAGGGCTTTTTGAGAACTTTTAGCGTTTCCCTAAGCAAAATATGCCAATAACACCTATTGTTTTTACCGAAAAATTCCACCTACAAAAAACCTAAAAAATACCTCGCTATCTCTAAGTAAAATATATGCCTACCCTCCATTTGCATTTTGCAACTTAACTAATGTATATGTATATACACAGCTGGCAGTTTCTAGCTATAAATATATATAACTTAGGGTGGTAAAAACTCAGCAAAAACTATTTTTACAAAATTTAATTATTTTTTCAACAGCGTGGACGTAGCAGAAGGTGAGTAGAGTATAGAATGGATATTAACAACACATAAGGTGCATAATACCAAGAGTACATAATATAAGAGTATGAAACTCTTACACTAGCATGTACAAATCATGCTAGGTATGCTCGGTTCATTAACTCGGGACCCCCCCCCCGTAACTTCCGGGGGGGGTCCCACTTTGCACTAATTACACGCTTTCATATAAGCGTGTGTCTGCTCGCTGATTGGCCCACTAGCCTAAGGCTTACTGTAGGTAATTTATTAGTTATTTTAATTAATTAATTATAACTTTAATTAGGTTAGTACAATCAAAAAACTAATTCCACAACTTTGTAGCATTTTTTCTGCTCTTTCCATTTATATAAAAATTGTTGCAGATTACATTCCTGCGAATTTTTGTATTGTGCAACAATTTTTATATCATTGGAAAGAGCAGAAAAAATGCTACAAAGTTGTCGAATTAGTTTTTTGATTGTACTAAACTAATTAAAGTTATAATTAATTATTTAAACTAACTAATAAATCACCTACAGTAAGCCTTAGGCTAGTGGGCCAATCAGCGAGCAGACACACGCTTATATGAAAGCGTGTGATTAGTGCAAAGTGGGACCCCCCCCCCGGAAGTTACGGGGGGGGGTCCTGAGTTAATGAACCGAGCATACCTAGCATGCTGGGACCGGTTCCAAAAGAACCGGTAGAACCGGAACCGGAACCGGAACCGGTAGGATTGTTAGAACCGGAACCGGAACCGGAACCGGTGGCTTTTGGAACCGGCCGGTTCTAGTGTTAATTTTGGCTGTTTGAAACTTCAATCAAGGTTTATTTTGTAAAATTTTAAAATTTTCTTATGAATTTGAATTTAGCATTTGGAATTTAACTTTATTCTGGTACTTCTATTTAGATATGAAATTTTGTTTTTGAAAGACTTGTTGTGTAAATGGCAGAAGATTTGATATCAATTTTACGATGTCTTTAATAATAGTTTTCAGTCAATGTTTTAAGTTTTCTGAAAAGGTTATAGAAAAAGAAAAACTAAGGTATATTCAGTGTTAACTCTTCTTTAAGGATGACAAAGGTAAGCATTAAGGATTTGATGCTCTACGGCAACTCTTCCAGCTTTAGCTGTTGCCTCTGCAATTTTTGTGTGCAAACTTCAACTGAAGCAAACCAGTATACTGAAGGCGCAACTCCAGATTAAGGGTTAAGCTGAGCAACAGTATCCCTGAGATACCGTTCTTATTTAATTAATAGCAATTGGCTATCGCTACCGAAAAAGAATGCCTTTGATGGTCTATTAAAAATTGTCATACTTCATAGTCATATTTTAGTACTTTTTGCGATATATAGGTTTCGGATTTGATAGGGAACAGCGCTCTTTTGTTACAAATTTGTTTATTTCAGCTACAAAAATTAAAACAAATTCTATGTAAAATAAAAACTTAGCAGCTTGACTTTATTTATTGTAACATACAATTTTTGGTTTTAAAGGTATGAAGTTAGTTGTACCTGTGTGCTGCATAAGTGCTCGAAAAGTTTTAATTCTCGTTCAACGATTTTCCCCAATGTTTTCTGTTACAGTTTTCGATCTCAAAAAATCTTCGACCCCGTGATGAGATTAGCTGCTTTTTCAATGATTAAGCTTTGTAATGTTATTACTGTAGTTGCTGAATCGATAAGCAAATTTTATTGGACTGCTTGAAACTGGTCGAGGAAAGTTCTGTGCGACGTTCGCTTTCTGAAGGGCAGTAGCTAAATGTTTATCTAGATTGAGAATACTTAGTATTTTGGTAAGCTCTGGTAGCTAAAATTTCCACAACATATTGGTAAAAATGAAACAAACCATATCTTTTTCACAGTAAATATTTGTATATAAATAGTAAAAAGTAAGCAAAAACACTGTTTAAAAACACGTTCATAGCTTTGTGCAGTTAAATATATTAAGTTTTTCTAGCAATTGCCAAAAAAATAAAAAATCGTGTGATTTTAGCTTTTTTATCAAAAATACCAATTGGAACCGGAACCGGTAGCTAGAACCGGAACCGGAACCGGAACCGGAACCGGTAGTCAAGAACCGGAACCGGAACCGGTTTCAAAAATCGGAACCGGTCCCAGCACTATTGTACATGCTAGTGTAAGAGTTTCATACTCTTTATTATGTACTCTTGATAATACATACGTAATCTGTTCAGCACTTAGGTACAAAATAGTTATATGTATGTATATACGTAAGTAAGTATTTATATTATATACGTATAGATTACGTAACAACAGTACGTAGGATACAATCATAAGGAAGAAGGGGAGGGGAAGCCAGGGTAATGTCATAAGCCTCTCTGTTACTATATACATTTTTATATCAAACTAAAATCTCCCTCCCACACTACCCAATAACAAAACACTGCCCATGTCGTGCAGACTGTCGTTTGCAGACAGAAAACCCGGAGCAATGAATTTTGAAGTAGGTATATATTAAAAATAGGTGTTAGACGTCAAAAACCGCCTTTTTATAAAACCAGCTGTTCAACAAAACTAAGTACGTGCGTACGTGTCATGTTATGCAGGTACATCACGCTAAATATTTATATACGTATTTTTGCGCCAACACAGCCTACGCTTACCTCTTATTGTGCTCAGTGTTGACTTGCTAACTGTTAACTATTTCCAAGACAAACACCTATATGCACGTCATCACGTTATATAACTGCACAGAACCTACAAGATCTACCTTTTTCCTACAGGGGGGGTTGGGTGGTCCTCGAAATCGGTCCCTCCCAGACTCGGGTCACTCTCCCCCCTCCAGGATTAGGGCTTGCCGAAGTCAACAGAAAAATAGGGTTTTAGGGTAAATTTTCAAAAATGTTTCCGCCTTCGCCGGATTTTTTGTCAGTTTTTAGCTATTTTAAGCTTAAACATACGTAGGTTAAAAATAGTTAAACTTTAGCTCAGCAGCAAAAATAGCTATTTTTAAGAGTTTTCGAAAAATTTTTCTCCTGCCCAGAAATCCCCCCCCAGAAAAGATTCGAATACAGGTACCATATCTAAATCCGATGAATTCAAAACAGTGCATGCTAAAAATAATACATATGTATGTACATACATACACACACAGAGACACATCGGCTCTAGAATACCAAATGCACGTTAAAAGCGGAATTCCAAAAACGATCAAGGTATATATCTGGCTTTTTCGAACAGGGGGCGGGGAGGGTGGAAGGCACCCCGCCCAGAATTTGGTTCCCTCCCAGACTTGGGTCGCTCCCCTCCAGGATTATGGCCTGCGGTCCCCCAGACTTCAAAAGTCATCAAAAAACAGGGTTTTTAGGGTAAATTTTCAAAAATTTCGGCGCCAACGGATTTTTAGGTCTTTTTAGCCATTTCAAGCTTAAATTTAAGTCGAAATTGTTCAATGTTTAGCTCAGCAGCAGACAATAGCTATTTTTAAACATTTTTAAGAAATTTCCCCCCTCTAGAAATCGGTGTCTCCCTCCAGACCTGGACTCCACACACCCTGCCTCATTTTGGGCTAGGAAAAAGCCAGGATATCTATATATATATAAAACTATATAACAATATACGTACTGGGGAAGGCACATAGCTTTCCCAGGTTAAATATTACATATGCAATATACGTATTTGTGTATTTTATATAACTGTTTTACGCATTATCAACCGCTCCATTATTAAGAGCAGCTTTCCGGTTTGCTGGAACAGAAAATGAAAGCACTGCCACCAACGCAGACAAAATATTCTCCCAGTGCGTATATAAACTCCAAAGATGGGAAAAACTGAGATGTCTATGGAAAAATATTGTTCCCCTTTTGTACAGATGCATAGGTACGTATATCTAAACCGCGAACGTGAGGTATGCTGGCATACTTGTTGCGTACGAATACCAGTTTTTTTGCAAATCAAGTCAAACAACCAAGAGACTATATAAGAATTCCATTTTACGTACGTAGGCAGATAAATACGTAAGCGAAACATTTATTTCTACGCACGTATGACTGCGCTGCGCACATATTTGTAGTCAAATGAAAAATGAAACCTAACATAAACCTCATTTTTTACAGAAGCAGTATAGTAAATAACTAGGACAATCTTTGAATAGTCCCCCCAGCACATATTGAACCTGTACAAAGCAAGCACATATATATATACGTACATGAAACGGAGTTAAACGTAAATTTAGTCGTAGGTGAGTACGCATGTACGTGTAGGTGCTAAAACAAACTCGCATTATGGAGAAAAAGAGGGATAAAACCGTCGATAATCGTTCAGATATTGTGAAATCGACATAGAATGGACGATAGCAAGCGAAAGAATGTCGGGTTCTGCGAAAAAAGCAAACAAGTCGGGCCGAGCTGCTGGCTTTTTAATGTTTTCGCACATTTTACTTTTTTTGGATATATATACCTCCCTCTCCCCCACTCACTCTCAATCCAGAAATTGGCAAACGACGTTACAAAGTTGTGGTCAAAATTCCAAAGTTTTTCAGCTTTTTGCTCAAAAAACCTTTTAACAGTACTAGACGACTGAAACTGAAGTATTAACTTTTTTTAGTTTTAGTGGTGCTGCCACTAAAACTTTTTATATATCTGTTTTACGCATTATCAACCACTCCAATATTAAGAGCAGCTTTCCGGTTTGCTGAAACAGAAAATGAAAGCACTGCCACCAACGCAGACAAACTTTGTAGGTGCTAAAACAAACTCGCATTATGGAGAAAAAGAGGGATAAAACCGTCGATAATCGTTCAGATATTGTGAAATCGACATAGAATGGACGATAGCAAGCGAAAGAATGTCGGGTTCTGCGAAAAAAGCAAACAAGTCGGGCCGAGCTGCTGGCTTTTTAATGTTTTCAGCTTAATTAAAACTTTTTAGCTTAGTTATAGCCGTACACAAACACACAAACACACAAACACACACACACACACACACACACACACACACACACACACACACACACACACACACACACACACACACACACACACACACACACACACACACACACACACACACACACACACACACACACACAAACACACACACACACACACACACACACACACACACACACACACACACACACACACACACACACACACACACACACACACACACACACACACACACACATATATATATATATATATATATATATATACGTATATAATATATATATACGTATATATATAATGTAAAAACTTAACTCCAGTGTGTTTGCCAACCACAGACCATTTTGGGTCCTCTCCACACGAAGTGAGGAAAGACCCCACTCACTCAATTACGTAGTATGATTGACTACAGAAACCCCTCATTCCTATATATCTACTCATTTCTGTATACGTTTATTGGAGAGAGAGAGAGAGAATCACTGACCTGGGCAGCAGAAGAGGGTGAAGGATAGGAAGAAGTGTAGCCGGGAACCGGAGGGTTGGCAGGCGGCTGCTGTGGGGACAGGATCAGGTGCCTAAGAACCCCGTTTTCGTCCAGAATCTGTTGAACAATGTGGCCAGGCGGGACATGAAGGGGCAGTGGGGCTGGGAGGCCAGGATTCTGGCTCACCATACGAACCGTGGCAGGACCTAGAACAGGCCAGGCAGACAGATTAGACACATGAATGAAAATGTTTGCAAACAACCGTGTTCACATAAACTGAAGACAAAATATTTTTTTATTAATATTATTAATATAATAAATAGGAAGCTTTGTTACTGGGTATTGAGACTCTCAGGTTTCGGTTAGCTGAGCTTATTCTAGTGGGAGGGGTGGGTCCCCCATAAACACCTTTCCTCCCCAAAATCGTTCCCCCCCTCAAAAATCGCCCCCCAAAAAGTGGGTGCCCCTTTTGGTACCAACTTTGTCCTGAAAAAATCGCTCAGAAGGCCAAATTTTCAAAAATTTTCCGGCGTCGCCGGAGATTTTTAGTCGATTTTTGCCTATTTAAGCACTAAATCCGCTTATTTTTGGTGAGTACTATAAAAATAGGGCAATTTTTAGCATGTTTTTAGAAAAATTTTCGCCCCCCAGAATGACTCGTCCCCCCGAGGGCCCCCCAAGAAAAATTCCCTAGAATAAGCCCAGGTTAGCCTCCCCCACCTTTTTGGATTCCCCCACTCGACCCCACCCCCCTTTTTTGGGCTTCCCCCCACTCACTATAAGGTGCCCAGAAAATGCCAATTTTCAGGGATTCTAGGTCAAATTTTTCAAAATTTTCAGGCTTCGCCCGAATATTCTGGTCAAAAGTGGCTTATTTTGGTACCCAAACTTAATTTTTGACCATTTTTCAGCATAGTTATAGCAGTATAAAAACAGGATATTTTTACTGCATTTTAAAATCACTTTGGATTCCCCCAGTTTTTTGGGATCGCCTCATTAGTGGGGGGCATCCCCCCCCTTTCCCCATCCCCACTTTTTCGCCTAGAAAAAGCCCAGCTGTACTGTAAACTGTAAAAAGCCCAACTGTAAAACATTACGGTAGGTTAGACGGAAGTGGGCTCTACGAACGAACCATCAACCACCAATCAACAATAAACCAGCACCAACCAACTCACCGGGAATGTGCTGAATTTCACTGCCAACACGAACAGAGAGGGTTTCGCCAGGGTTCACATGGACATAGACAGCATGCTGGCCCGCGCCGCCGGAGAGAGAACCACTCTGATCCGCAGAATCACCGCCGCCGTAGCCACTGCCACCACCTCCACCCCCAGGGCCTCCGCCCCCACCCCCAGGCGGGGGGTAGTTCAGGGGTGAAGAGTCACGGGAATGACCAGGACTAGGTGACATCCGGCCACCTCCAGAGGAATGACCGCCTCCGCTGGGACCACCGTAGCCATGAATGGCCTGCTGGTGTGGACCACCCGGACCACCAGGCGTGGGCTGATGAAGACTATAGACTGGTTGCTGTTGTTGGTGGTGAGAACGGACCGACTGATGAGGACCACCTGCAGTTCCCTGATAGGCTGCTGCCGCAGTGAAAGCCGCAGCGGCCGCATGGTGGTGATGGTGGTGGTCCAGCATGGAATTGCCCGGGCCAGGACCGCCCGGTCCGGCCCCGGGATTGGAGGACATTAGTTCAATGAAACAGGGTGCCCCCGTTGGAGGGGACAGGGCGTCAGTGCCTCCTGCAGTAGCTGTGAGGAAGCCGGGATGGGAAGCAGCGCCGCCCGGAAGATGGTGATGCTGCGAAGAGGGTCCCGATGGGCCACCACCAAGCGGCCCACAAGAATCTGTGGATCTACTCATCAGTCCGCCGTTGGGCATTCGAGCCACGGCTCCGGCTGGAAGCGGACCAACAGCGGACTGGGACATGGGGCCAGCACGAATGGCACTCCCAGGTTGCATGCCAGCCCCCTGGACATGATGGTGCTGATGATGACCAAAGGAAGGCTGGGGAGCGGTGGCCGGGGAAACTGTCATGGTATAGAATCCATGAGGGGCTCCGGAAACGGAGGAGGACTCGCCCGGATCAACGGGCCCTCCCAGGCCAAGGGGTGTCACGGCAGAGTGGGGAAGCTGAGAATGATGTGGGAGATGGTGGTGATGATGATGATGATAGTCTGGCCTCAGGTCAGTGGCGCTCAGGCCAGCAAATATGGAAGGAGAACTGGCCGGGTCAGCCGGCGGGCCACCGGGCATGCCCATCAGCTCAGCCGCAGCCACGTCATTGGAGCCCTGAAGGGCCATGGCACCGGCCGGGACCAACAGTCGGGGAATGGCGGCGGCGCCTCCAGGACCACCAGGATGCGGATGTAGGATCCCAGGACTACCACCAGAAGACAGAGAAGAATAGTTCACACCTATTCCACCCGTCGTAGGAATTCCAATCCGTCCGGAGGCACCACCTCCATTCACCGTCACCATCTTTCCGTACATGCTCATCATGTTGCCGCCACCACTATTGGACGGAACCAAATAGTGTTGACCAGCACCGTTGGTCGGGCCAGTCGAGCTGGCAACCACCCCCTGTGCCACAACAACGGCGGCATGTTTGGCAGACTTGTTGGAGGAAGAGGAGCCTTTGCGACTGCCGGCAGAGGACTGACTACCACCGGCACCACTACCAGAGGCGGCCGGGCCGCCATGAAAGCCACCGTTGGCAGCCACCAGACCGCTCTGATGATTTCCGACGCTGGCCACCGGACCATCCTCTCCAGACGAGTCCAGATACATTCGTTGGGGGTCGCCGTCGCTACCATCTATCACCTGGCCTCCGGGGCCATTGGATGCAGCAGAACTAAAGTGTAGGCTATAGGAGGAAGTAGGTTGGGAAGCCGGCTGGCCACCGTGGTCTTTGGTAGAAGAGCCACAGGATGTGGTACTGGCGGCCGGTTCGCCCTCGCAACTGTCACAGTCCGAGTAGACAGACGACGTAGTCCCACCGCCGGACATGTCCGAATGACGGGTCATCCCGCTCATGTTGGAACTGTCCTCCGAGAAGCCCGCTCCCGAATCAACACTGGTGGTGGTACAGCTCTGTCGACTGGCCGTTCCACCGCCACCCCCACCACTGGGCTCACGTGAGGTCTCATCTGGGTCCGGACAGAGGGCTGCGCCCGAGACCGGGCGACCTCCATTGACGGAGCCCGGAAGGACCACCATAACCATGGCGGGATTGGCGGAATCGGTTTGATCGTTTCCGTCGCCGTTCAAAACATGATCATCACTGATTCCAGCCGAGGAATTGGGACTTCCACCCCCACCTGAAGAAGCAGAAGAAGAGGAAGCCGAATCCTCCAGCCCGTTGTCAGCGCAGCTGTTTGATAGGACGGAGCCAGCAGTGCATCGATTATTGTTGCTATCAGCCGTATGATGGCTATCACCACCGTTATCCATCATCTGGGAATGAACAAGATGATGCGACGGAGACTGAATGGAGCCATTAGCCGCCTTTTTGACTGGCGAATGCAGGGTAGCGTTAGCGGCGGAGGAGGCAGAGAAATGATGATGATGATGATGATGATGATGAAGGGGGAAGTAGTCAGAGGGGCTGCTAGAGACGGGACAGGCTGGCTTAGCGTTCAGGACTTTACTGGTGGGCACAGGTGGGGCACAGCTGGCAGTTTCCTGCATGGAATTGGTTTTAGTGATACTGATACTATTACTACTACCACTACTGCTAATCAGAGTACTAGAGTCAATGGCGGCTGGCTGCCGGTTGTGATCAGCAGAAGAAGAAGACGAAGAAGTGATCACAGGATTGATCGACGGATCAGAACAGCTAGAGAGCACCTGTGGTGATGAATCAACGGAGGAAATGTAGTAGGTGGCAGAGGGTGGGGCAGGAACGGGCCCCACTACTTCAAACACAGAAGAGGAATGCGATGAATTAAGTAGACGGGACGAAGAGTAGCAGCCTTCCTGGACCGCTGGCGGAGTGGGAGTTGGCGGTGGCGAGGGCGAGGAAGCCGGACTTCGACTTGCGGCGGAGGATTTCTGGGGGATCTCCGAAACAGAGGGTGAAGTCGGGTGGAAGTAGGGATGAACCAGAACTGATTGCTGCTGCTGCTGCTGATGATGATGATCGCCCGCTGCTTGTCCGGATGCTGCTGTAGTTGCCAACAGTGTTGCTGTCAAACCAGAATTCCCTGTGCTGGCCGGAACCCGCATCAACAATAATCATAATAATTTAAACAACAAACAGGAGGATGCTCTGGCTGGCTTGCTAGCTTGCTGGCTCCCTGAAACAGAAGCGACGAATCGAAAAAAAGCACAGATAAGAAATGCAATCAAAATAAGTATATATTGCTAGCCTGTCTTTTAGGAAATTTTTCTGGGAAAGGGTGTCTTGCTGAAACAGTGCCAAAATTAATCTGACCTTATTCTGAGAGGGGAACCCCTTGAGGCCCTCTACAAGTCTTAGGGGCAAGGAATTAAGGAAGAGCTAAAATTACCACCCCTCACCTTTCGGGTCCTCCCCACTCCAGCACCCCCCTCCCACTCGGCCCCACCCCCACTTTATTAGGGCAGTAATTGCCCTAGTAATCCTTGCCCCAAAGTAAGGTGCCTAGTAATAGCCAAATTTCTAGCTTCGCCGAAATTTTTTGGTCAAAAGTCGCCAATTTTGGTGCTAAAATTTAATTTTTGAGTAGTTTTCAGCTTAGTTATAAAAGCATATGTGGAAAACAGGCTATTTATTAATTTTGTTAATTAAGCAAATTAATTTTGTTCCAGAAATAAACAATTTCTTCTTCTTCTTCTTCTATTTATATATATAACTGTATTTTTCACATTTTTAGCCCATTTTATTTCCCCCACTTTTGAACCTCCCCTTCCATTAGTTGGGGATGTCCCCCTTAATAAACCAAGTATATGCATCCCATAAAAGAGGAGCCTGGTTTTGGGGAGGGGCCATTTTGTAGGGGAGGTAGTTTATGAGAGGGCCCCACACAAGGCCGCACCAAGGTGGGGCCTCAGGAGTCTATACCCCCCCTTTGGGGTGGCAAAATGAAAACGTGGTGCTATTTCTATGGCAAAACCAGTTATATATTTCTAAAAAAGATTTATATATATTAATTTAACAAGAAATAGACATTCAATATATACAGGGGTTTGTTTTCTTGGGAGGGGGGTGCCCCCCCACTTTTTGGGTTCCCCCTAGTTTTTTTGGGAAATCTCCCCCTCCACTTTTTGGGCTTCCCCCCTCACTTACCCTAAGACTAATAGAAACTGCCAAATGTTTTAGGATTGTTGGACAAAATTTTCAAAATTTTTCCGGCTTCACCCGGAATTTTTAGTCAAAAATCGGGGTCTTATCTCGATTACCCCCCCCCCACTCAAAATCCTTTAAACTTGACCAAATGAGCTAAAATTTGGTGTGGGTATGTTTTCCACCACGCTGAGTTCAAATATCGCAAAATTTTTCGATTTCGCGAAATTCGATATTTTTCGATTTCTAAGGGGAGACCAAGGGGAACCGAAAAATTTTTTGTCTTCGATTTCGCTGAAAAGATGTTTATAGGGGTTTTCGGGGTCGTAGAACGTTTTTCGTTCCTGAAGTCCGTTTTTCGATTCAGCTTTTCGTTAGCTCAGTATAAGCTTACATCTTAAGCTTAAATCTTTAGCTTGTACTGAGCTAACAAAAAGCTGAATCAAAAACATGGTGGTCGAAAACATACCCACACCAAATTTTAGCTCATATGGTCAAGTTTTAAGGATTTTGAGTGGTGGGGGGGGGGGTAATCGAGATAAGACCCAAAAATCGTCTATTTTGGTGCCAAAACTTAATTTTTGAGCACTTTTACGCTTAGTCATACGTAGCTTTATATATATATATATATATATATATATATATATATATATATATATATATATATATATATATATATATATATATATGAGGGAAACAGGTTATTTATACAATGGGGGGCTCCGCCCCTATACCCTCGTTGCATCCTGGGGTTTTTTTACTGGGGGGGGGGGGGGGGGGGGGCCCCCCCCCCCCCTGTTTGGGCGGCCCCCCCCCACTCGACCTCCTTCCCCCCACACGTTCCCCTCCCCACTTTATTTGGGCTTCCCCCCCCCCCACTCACCCTAAGGTGCCCAGAAAATGCCAAATTTTTAGGATTTTTGGTCAAAATTTTCAAAAATTTTCCGGCTTCGCCGGAATTTTTTCGTCAAAAATGGTCTATTTTGGTGCTAAAACACAATTTTTGAGCACTTTTAAGCTTAGTTATAGCAGTATATGTAGAAAACAGGCTTTTTATACTGTATTTTTGCCATTTTTAGCCCATTTTATTTCCCCCCCCCCACTTTTGGACCTCCCCCCCCACTAGTGGGGGGGGGGGCGTCCCCCCCCCACACGTCCCCCCCCCCCACTTATTTTTGCCTAGAAAAACCCCAATCTGACCTTAAATCCCCTCTTTTCAAAATCAAGGGTGCGGTGCGGGCCTGGGAACACCACTCTACCAAACCTAGTTAATTCTAAATATATATACGTACGTAGTATTTTTAACCAAAATCCAAAAAATAAAAAATTGGAAATTCGAAGAAAACGTATTATGTATATATACAAAATAAGTTATATATATATATTTATTAAAATAATCATTACAAGAATAAGTTACTTATTAAAATCAACTTCATATATATAGGGACAGAAATTTGACCTCTGAGTAAAGATGAACTAAGATTGGACCCGCTATACATTATATATATATATACGTATATGTGTATATATATATATATATATAATACCTACGCGTATATATATACATATTCCTCATAAATATCGAAAGGTTGTAATTCGTAAATGTAAACTTCAACAGATCAACAAGATGTCAGGTAAGCCAAAACAGCATTTAATCCTCTTGGCAACAAAAAATACTAAGGAAGACGCACACGTAGGACGCTAATACAGCACAGAAATATTAACTGAAAGCCCCAAAAAGGCCATATTTCTATTTATACAGAAGGAAGGAAACTGAAATATAACACAATTTCCTAAGAGTATATGTGCAGTCTATATCTACCTACCCATACAAAAATCTCTGTCAACTCTACGTTATACAGTTACTCCGTTTTAACAAAAACCTCTACCACAGTAAGTCTGGCAGTGACTGAGTGACAAAAAAGCGTTATACACTTCACGCATAATGTCAGCTTTTGTAAATACAAAATACCGCCTTTAAACACCACCCCAGTTTTGACATCGCATTGCACTGACTGCAACCATGTATTCAAATTCTGAATCTCCCACTTTTCAGCTTTACAACGCATATATGTAGACATTGCTGAGTACAATAAAACTTCAGACCATACTATACTAAATATTTCTGCATATATATCTTTTTCTTGGCCATACGTATATATATATATATATGCATTTTTGTTTTGTGTATGGTATGCATGCATAGATACGCGTATAGATACAGTAGTATTCCACAGAAGTCCCCCTCTCTCCATTATATATACTTCTTGACTCCTGCCGCACGAAAGCACGACTAGGACTATTAGCTAGCCTCCGGAGACCAACTTTTTCTTCACTCTATTTGTATTTGCACAAGTAGGAACGAACCACGGGACTGGAAAAGCATTGTACAATACATCACTCCCGCTGCATATAAAATGTCTACAGTAACTATATATGTATGCATCCCAACTACGTAGTATATATTTATTTCCTACACGTATATATATATATATATATATATATATATATTATATAAACACCATTGCAACCAATACGTATATATATACTACATAAATATATATATAAAGCATGAAACACACACAAAAATATTATATATATACGTATATATATACATATATACGCATACAACGCACACAAATACATATATATTTTTTACATATATACGTTTTGTAACGCTGGATTGCAGAAAGACAGGACCATACTTAAGACGAACGTACGTATACATTTAGTTTACACACGTTTATGCCGCGCACAGTGAGATCCTGGTACTTTTGCGTGCCATGCAAGGTCACTATACTGCGAGTTGTGAAAGTTTGCATTACACACTGTCGGAGCTATCAACACATAAATACAAACACATTCAAACGCATATGTACCTGTAAAATATACATTTATATATATATACCTACTTATGCACACACCTTCCTATACAAATCAACCAACAGCCAAATATATATACGTACGTGCATATATATAACTACGTACGTACATCTTTATACTTAAAAATACCTATACATAAGCACGGAGGCACTGCTGCACGACCACTATTTCAGAATAAGCCTGATGGCAACGACGTCTACGTACAAGACTAATCTCAAGCTCCTGTCTCAGAGACGAACCTCCAAGTTAAAAAAATCAGAAAAGGGCCTTGCCTTAAAATGTAGAAAAACTTGTGAAAATTTGATTTTCGGGGTCAATTTCTGTGTACAGATAGATACAGACAATGAAATTTTTTACATAACACAGACGTTAGTAAAGTATATACGTATATATATATATATATATATATGCATGTGTTACACACACACGGCTGACGTTTTCTGGCGACGTCTGGAAGGGGAACTTCATTTCTTAACTAGGGATGCAGCCATAGGATAACGTGGGAGGAAAGGAGGGTAGCGCTGACAGTCTATACCGGCGACAAACGGGTAGACCACTCAGCGAGAAGAAAAAGGATATAGAGGTCGGGGAAAAAAACCAAGGTAGTCACTTTTTGGACTCTGCAGAACTACCCAGTGGAACAATCTGGCTACAAATTATTTTCTTATCAAGCCCTGTCTAGACTGTCATTTTGGTATATAAATCGCCTCTCTAGGTCCTGTCGTTAATTAGTAATTAACGGTTAATTAGCCGGGGTAAAAAACCAATGGCAGGAAAAAACCAACCGATGGGAAAAAACCAACCCCCTGGGCTTATTCTAGTGGGGGGGGGGGGTGGGGGCCCCCCCCCTATAAACACCCTTCCCCCCCCCCCAAAATCGTCCCCCCCCCCAAAAATCGCCCCCCCCCCCAAAAAAAGTGGGTGCCCCTTTTGGTACCAAATTTTGCCCTGAAAAAATCGCTCAGAAGGCCAAATTTTCAAAAATTTTCCGGCTTCGCCGGACATTTTTACTCAGTTTTTGCCCTTTTCAACACTAAATCTGCTGATTTTTGCTATAAAAATCAACTTTTATAGCATATGCCACACGGTTTTTTTTTGGGCAAAATTGGGGGCATTTGCCCACTCGGCCAAAAGTTTGCCCACTCAAATTTAAATTTGCCCAGCAGTTTGCCCACTGAAAAATTGGACCACAGAGATAAAAGAAGTGAACAATTCTATTACGGTTTTATTGCTAATTTTCAAAAAATCTTCAATTTTTTTCGCAGGGGTTCCTATGTCACTGCTAAATTGTAACTTGAAGCTTACTAATTAGCAATTGTAATTAGCTTCACTTCACTTCACTTATTGTCTATTTCTAAATAGTATGTCTCCTCGAAATGTTGCAAAAATTGTATTTGTAAAAAAGATAGAATGTATTTATAGAAAAATGCAACTGCAGAAAATCGAAACTCAAACTATGACTCAAAACATGTGCACAAATATCAAAATTTGAAAAATTCGTTCAGCTTCTGGGGGGCGCAGACCCCCTGCTGTTGTTTTAATACGTATAAGAACCCTGCATTGTATAAAAACTAAGATTGCTTAAGACACAACTAAAGAAAACGACAGGAAATTCGATGGTATGGAATAAAACACGTTATTAATTAAAGCAAAGTTAAAATTAAGGTTAAAAACCGTTTAGCGAAATTTTGTAATTTTGCCCACCGATCTCTAAATTTGCCCACTCAATCCTAAGTTTGCCCACTAAAATGCCCACTGGCCGTTTTGAAAAAAAACCCTGATATGCCAGAAAAACAGCGCTATTTTTAGCATATTTTTCGAAAAATTTTCACCCCCCCCCCCAAAATTCCTTGCCCCTCGGACCTTTGGGGGGCCCCCCCAAGAAGCCCCCCCAAGAAAAAATCCCTAGAATAAGCCCAGACCCCAGTATTCGGTCAGGGTAACTCATATTAGCGATTTTATGCATGCGACAAGTAAAATCGGCGTCGCTGACTTCATATCTGCAGTTATTTTTGCGATATTCCTTATAATAAGTGAGAAAATCAAACATCAAAATTTGCAGCATCAACTGGCTAGGTTTCATCAAATTTGCAAGTTTCTATGTTAAAATGCAAAAATTTGTAAATCTGTCGAAATTCGATGAAATAAATTAAAATAAACGTTGTTTCAGTGTTTTTTCGCGTATTTCTTTGTCCCAGAGTACTTTTTGGCCGCCTTAGCTGAGCCAAACAGCCGATCCGCCGAAATGAGGTTTTTACCGGCTAACACAAAATTGCCAAGTCCAAATGCAATTTTGAGCTGTTCACGTTAAAGAACCCATTAAACTTGTTATGTGGATGACTTTTGAGCAACTAAGAACCATTTTTGGGAGTTTGGCAGCAAAAGCAAAAATTGGTTTTTTCCCAATTCCCACCCCTTGGTTTTTTCCCATTTTGTAAAAATTCTGCTGGCAGCTTGCCAAGCGTCGCAGGAAGCCGAGACCGACATTTTTGGAAAGAGCACATGTTGTTCTCATAGAAACTATTAAAAGTTATTATCTAACTGCTGTGGAAAATTTTTTTACAGGCCTTCAAAAATAGGCAAATTTTGAATTTTTGGGGGGTCAAAATTGCCAAAATTTTCAAAATGTCACAAAATGCACAAAAGTGGTCCGATTTAGCTCAAATTTGGTGTGGTTGGTGGGATGGGCCCTACCAACTTGCATGCAAAATTTGAGCCCGCTAGCTCATCCCCATCGCCCAAACGGGGGGTTGGTTTTTTCCCCACCACTTGCGGGTTGGTTTTTTTCCCGACCTCTATAGAACACTAATCTCATCCAGAACGGACAAAAGGGAAGACCCCTCGGTGAGTTTTTTCCAAAATCTACACATTTTTATTAAAACATTTCAGCACACACTGTATATATATATACGCCTTTATACCCATATTATGTAGGGGCGTTATCGCGCCCCTACATATATATATATATAATTCTAAGAAATCTGGCGTTTTCCTAGGCCAAAATGTCTGGCGAGGGGGAATTCTGGGGGGCGCACAAAAATTTTCTTTGAGAAATGCTAAAAAGCCGAGACTCCTCCAGCGTCTGGGGTCCTTCCACCTCATCCCCTGGCGTATTTTACGGGGGGCACTCCGCTCGCCTACCCTCTCCCATTCGAGGAGCCCCCAAGAAATGCGCCAATACCCCAAAAATCGCCAAATATTTTCAAAAACTTTTAAAGTCTTACCACATTTTTAACGAAATTTTCACTATTT
Source organism: Trissonchulus latispiculum (assembly GCA_030248195.1). Classification (NCBI taxonomy): domain Eukaryota; kingdom Metazoa; phylum Nematoda; class Enoplea; order Enoplida; family Ironidae; genus Trissonchulus; species Trissonchulus latispiculum. Next base: position 33,028 of record JASAND010026963.1, read on the forward strand.
TAGCCTAAACAATACTTAAAATTAGTCATTCTTTAGCAATTTTCAGCAGTTTTTTTCACAAAAAACCGCAAAACAATCGCAAAATTTTGCAGAAATATGCCACCCATCGATGGGGCCTCACATGCTTAGCTTAGCTTAATTGGAGGCCACTGTGAAATCCTCCGCTGCTCTGACGAGCGAATCAGTCATTGCTAGCTATTGTTGTCTATCGTTATCGGTGACGGCTAGGATATTCTTCTATTCCGTTGACCAAGGTCGATATATATACGTATATAATATATACGTAGTGAAGTTTTAAGCTGGAGAGATCTTTTGTACTATCCTTTGCTAGCAGGGGATAGGGTGGGTAGTAGTACGGACCCCCCATGAAGCCCCTCTACTACAAATTCTAAAAATCTAAGCCAATCCCTCTCCCTGTAAGAAAAAGGAAAGGAACGATGTCGACGCTTTGAAAACTGAGCAAGACATAACCTGCGCCGAAGGCAAGAAAAAGCGATTGCATTTCTTCCTGGTCCTCAGTCATGTTGGATATGAAAGCCGAATTAATATACCATTTATTGATAGGCAGCCAAGTGAGGCTGATTTCGCAGATATCGGTGAACGGATCTTCGAAAGGGTTTGGACGTCGTCTGATTGACAACTTCATCAGGTAGAATGTTGGGAATATGGGCACAGCTTCGTCGAACAACCCATATTCGGGGTTTGTAAATTAAATTATTATGTATATATATCCACGATACATTTAGTTTATAGTGCATAAATAAATAACCTACAGCTATGTATTCGAGCTTTATTCGAATTTTTATTTTAGCAAACGTTTTCTTCGATAAGTGCTTTATACTAACCAGTGCATTTTACGTATCCATTTATATATACGGAAAGTTTATATTTCAAGAATAATTTAGGACTACCCGACGATCTTCCATTTCCTCCTGACTTGGACCAATACTTTAGTATCATATCCTTAGATCTCTTCTAGTAGTAGAGCCTGCCGTAGTTCAACACAACAAAATTATGATAATTTACGTATATATATTCCTAGCTAGTCTAACAGTGCATGCAAACAGCTATATTCAATGAGTATTCAACTGCTTAAATTTTTTATTGACTGAAATTGATAGCTCTAAGCTAAGACGAAGCGTGACATCCCGCGAATATGGGTTGTTCGGAGAAGCTGTGCCCATATTAATTCGCTCACATCCTAGTCATTTTTTGCCCCCAACCAAAATGTCGAAAAACGCTGTTTTAAGGGGTTTGACTACTGGTCAATAGGCCCCATAGACCGTAGTGACCACTGATCACTTCCCTCGATTTCGGCAATATGCCCATTGAAACGAGCGTGGTCGATTTAATATATACGCCCCCAACCAAAACGCAGAAAAACGCTGTACCTATATAGTGAGATTTCCCTACTTTGACCCTGGGCTTGGAATCACGGGAGCCATGATGACCAGTGGTCACTTCGGACGGTATCGGCACTCGGCAGTTTGCTCATCGTTTTCAGCGACCCCGATTTACTCTATATGGGTACCACCAAAAGGCCAAAAAACGCCATTTTTAATGACTTTTAAGCCATTTCTAGAGAAAGTGGGACTTAAATAGGCCAAAAAATGCAAAGTTTGGGCCTATCTCCTGAAAGCTAGGGATCAAAATTAAAAAATCCCCTCGTTATGCACCCCTACTGTAATTTTCAACGTAGACCCCTCCAGCTTCTACCCAGTTCTAGAAAAGTGTGACCAAAATTTGTGCCAAAATAGCGAAACCGACTTTCCGACGATAGGCCGACTTTGGGACCTTGGCACAGGGCCAAAATTGGCCAGGTGCCAAAATGACCAAAAAGGTAGCATGGGAGGATACTGTCTACCAACATATAATAGTAGTATGGGTCAAAAATGCCCACATCGTTCCAACACTTAGCCCCATAAAATGCGTTTCCAAAAAGCGTTATTTATATACCTAGAAAAAAACAAACGCACGGTATATATATACGTATATAACTATCGCCTAGTGCAAAAATTCGAAGTTTCGAATTCGAACCAAAAGTATGGTGGTACTTGTAGCACTACTCCAGTTGTTTACGATGGTAACCTTTTTACCACTCCCGGACCTCTAATTAGCAGGCACCAGGCCAACACGGTCTCCAGGGTGCCGCGCAGACGCCTTTACACCCATATTATGTAGGGGCGCTAGCGCCCCTACATAATACTGGGAGTCTGCTGAAACAAGCTAAGATTAGTGATTCAAGAACACTCCAGAGAAATTTTCCTAAGGAAAGGTCATAAGAACGAACAATATATACTGTAGCCATTTGCCAGCAGTCTAACCTATATACGAACAATATACACAACATACTGACACTACTAAAAATTATACCTCTCACAAACTCAAAAACCACACATGTAGTTTCACACATATACACATCTTTACTGCGAAAGAAATCGCAACACAAACTATTGTAAGTAGTATATAGATAGGAATATATATCTCAACTAATATCAAGCTGAACGTTCACAACACTTCATGCATCATGTATTGTCCTACAAACTGCAAGAATTCAAGAATTTAGCGCACACATGCGATCTGAACACAATAGACTTCGCATACAGACACAAGTACACAAAAAATAAAAACATGCATATTTTCTGTGCAACACATACACACATTACACACCTACACACCCTCACGTATCCCCCAAACTATCTGCACTATTGCTGCAATAATTTTAATGGGGGAAACCGAAAAAGTATAAAAATACGCAAACCTATTGAACTGTGTATATATACATGCACATATTTCTGTGTATTTTATGTTTACGTATGCATTGCATATGCATTTCTATCAATGCAACCTCTGCTATCCGTGTTAATGTAAAATCTTAAATTTTTAACAAACATACGAACATAAGTGCGTAATCACGTGAATAGAGCACAGTCAGAGATGCTAAACAAGAACCAAAATGCTCCTTCTCCTGCTCACGTAAAATACATGAGTCCGCACAGGCACATAGAGGTAGGCCATTTATACAGGATTTCAGCACATTGCTATTTATTGTTCGTGCAGCATATACATCAGCAGAACCCTACTGCGCGCAACCGGAGATGATGGCACAGTCAAGGAACATGTGCTGGGGCCAGTTTCATAAAAGTTGTCGAGTCTACGAGTCGTCGAGTAGCCATTTACTCGCAGTATGTTATTTCTTTGGTATTAAAATCTAACACCAGTCACCAAGGTTTAATTTCTCGTCGGTGAAATTTATAGGACAATGTAAAATAGTTCCACGGTCGAAACATTATGCTTTTAAAAATTTTTAAAAATTTGTCGAGTAAAATTATTACATTGAAAAATTCTCGAGTAAAATTTAACTAGAGAACTCGACTCGAAAACTAGCAGGTATTTTTCAACAATACTCGCGTTTCAGGAGTAAAAGTCACAGACATTTCCAGCGTAGAGCAGCTACTCGACTCGACGACTCGACAAAGTTTTATGAAGCTGGGCCCAGGAGAAAGCGACAACGGCAGCAAAGCTAGTAGGGATGCTCCGGCGTCAGTCGTCTTTTCTATCTAAGGAAGCCCGCTATAGGATTTACGTATATATCGACGATAAGGCCCGTTCTTGACTACTGTTGTCCTGTCTTTGTTAATGTGCCAACTATATTGGCCTTGTTGGATCGCATTCGGCAGCGAGCTGCTCGACTGCCATTGACCACAAAGTAGACAATTTACCACTCAGGCGCGACGTCTCGGGCTTATGCCAGCTAAATCCTCAATAGGAAGTTTGCAAGTCCCAAAATCTAAAATGTCTGCTCATCAGAAGTCGTTCCTGTCCAGTTTCCTTCGGAAATGGAACCGCTTGGCTGACGAAACTGTTTTTGTTGAAGACAATTCTGAATTCAAGAAGGCTCTGGTGCGGACGTTGCGGAAGGATGCTGAGATACCGGGATACCGGTCCTAGACTAAAGAAGTACTAAAAAAAAAGTACCATACAGTAACATTGTATGTACGTAATAAACAGGTATATAAGCGTAGTGTATCTATGCTATTTCAAGGTATTTTTACAGGTGGGGGCGGCCCCCCCCCGAAAATGCCCCCCCGGGGAATCGCCCCCTCCCGGAATATTTTTGCTTCCCCTGCCCCGGGATTTTTCGGATGCTCAAATTTTTGCCAAAACTAGGCAAATTTTCCGGCCTCGCCGGAGATTTTTTAGTAAAAATAGCTATTTTTAGCTTAAATCCTGGCATTTTAGAAAACTTTTTGCGTTTCATCATGCAAAATACGCCAAAAAATACCATTTTGGGCTCATTTTTGCTAAAAATCTCCCCCCCGTCGGGCCAGGGGGGGTGCCCCCCCAGGAAAAAACCTAAAATAATATCCTGTTAAGTGTTAATATACCATGCCCTAAGCACTATATATCTAAGCACCTAATTCAATATGTTTAACCGTTTCCAGTAAGTCTACAGCCATCGTTCTATCGTTGCTGCATAGCAGTACAGCACGATGGGCCTACTTTTGGCCATTTTCTAAAGGGTTAGGACTTCTGTGAAGTTCCAAAATAGCTATTTGGCCGGCCGCCTGAACAACGATCCCGGTCCAGATATCGAAAATCGCTTTTGCTATAATATGACACATACCCTTCCCAAAGTCTCATGCAACAGTCTGGGCTTTTTTTAGTGGGGGGGGGGGGGTGGGTTCCCCCCCCACTCGACCCCTTCCCCCCCCCCCACTCGGCCCCACCCCCACTTTTTTGGGCTTCCCCCCCCACTCACCATAAGGTGCCCAGAAAATGCCAAAGTTTAAGGATTTTTGGTCAAAATTTTCAAAAATTTTCCGGCTTCGCCGGAATTTTTTCTCAAAAATCGTCTATTTTGGTACTCAAACTCGATTTTTGAGCACGTTTTAGCATAGTTGTAGCAGTATATGTAGAAAACAGTCTATTTTTACTCCATTTTTAGCGATTTTAGACCACTTTGGATCCCCCCCCCCCACTTTTGGGTTCCCCCCCACTAGTGGGGGGGCTCCCCCCCCCACTCCCCCCCCCCACTTTTTTCGCCAACAAAAAGCCCAG